>BCJD01000003.1:1854587-2020838 GCA_001600195.1 Yarrowia keelungensis | reverse complement strand
ASATGCCCYWYGAGGCCYTGCTSGMGCTGGCCAAGRMCCACGGAGGAGAGCAGCAGAACACGGGAACCATTGTGTTCAAGTGCAGCGACAAGCCCATGCTGTTGAACTTCGACTTTGGATACACCCAGATCGACATTGACATGAACAAGGGCAACCTGGTGACCAAGCGAGATGACAACTGGTGCGTGTGGAACCCTACTCACGTGCGTTTCATGAAGCCCAAGGACGACACCATTCTCATGGGCGTGCCTTTCATGTCGCACGCCATGGTCATCTACGACCACGACCACCAGCAGATCCACATCTCCAAGGTCAAGTACACCGACGAGACTGACATTGTCGAGATCACCGGAGACATTCCCGGGGCTCAGGAGTGGAAGCCTGACTGGTAAGCCTTGTGTATATATTTAGATTCAATTTAGTCGAGTTATGAGTTACGATGAAGAAAAAAGATCTGTAGGAAAACAAAACCAAAACTGGTGGTCTTTGAATTTGAGACATTATATGGTCAAGTAATCTGTTACTGTAAAGCCCGTTATTTCAGTCTCACCTGGTATCTCCATTATCTCTCCATTTTCTCTCATTACTTGATGCTCCAAAACCTTAAAGCGAATTAGCTATGGGAAAATGGGAATTTATTCATGCAAAAGATAAATAAAAGTTTTCTGGTTATTGTCCCAATTTTCACTACGATACGAAGTACTAATAAGTTGCCTGGTTATGGTCTCAAATTTTCACTACGATACGATTGTCCCAGAAAAGATGACATTAACCAGCTTATGTAATAAGGCAAAGCTATAAAGACATTTCATACTCCACAAAACATAATGACAAGTGGAGCTGGAAAGTGTACAGAGCTGTTTAGATTTTCGAGCAGAGTCCGAGAACAATATAATAATGGCATTCTTCCATACGAAAACTCTTGGTATTTGCATCTTTGGTTCTCACTCAATTACTGCTTCTTGGCAGAATTTTGAAATGCAAGAGTTTAGGAAAAAGATCTGAAATTGTTACAAGTATTTGTAACTTCATATCTAATAGAGAAGAATAAGACGGTTTAGAGATATATTACAGGTGTCATACAAGTTCTCGCTGGCAAAAAATGTGCATCGTATCCATGCAGGCCAGCCATTTAGGTGCATGAAGTTGCATGTAAGAGAAATAAATGGAAAGGTGCAGAAAGAGGTGGAATGTAGGGAAATGCGGGAATGGTAATATCAGTGATCAAGAAGGACGTGCGAAAATTACATTTTTTACTCTCAGAGTGATTTTTTCGTTGAGCAGGGTTGTAAATCTTCTTTGTCTTTTTCTCTAGTTTCGTCTAGCTTGCACATACGACACCTTATTTTGACACCCCTTTTTTCGTGTTCCATGGAGTCAGAAGGAAGCAAAAAGAATGATCTGGTATATTTGAGCCGCTCTGAATGGGTTAACAACAGTCCGGTGTCTCGAAAACACTTCTGGTGGCAAATTAGAGTGTTATTAAAGCCTTTCAGTTCCAAACGTGACTAAGCAGTAATGCCCATTGAGGTCAGAGACAGAACATACTGGCAAAAATCTACAACCTCATTGAATAGAAAAAGAATTGCAGCACCTAGGATTCTCGTATGGTCTCCCACTACAATACTAACTAGGCTCTCTGGTGCTTGACTATGGCTGATCGGACGGGAAGCCGTATTTTCACCAGGATATGGCCGCAACTGGCAGAAAACGGTGTTGGAGCGTTTTGACAGAATGAATGTGTCACGTGACCGCGGAAATGGTAGTAATGAAGTCTTTTGAAAAGTTTTATTGGCCGTTTACACTCAAAAGTGACCATTTTCTGAATGTGTTTGGCTTAGTCATCTCAGTGGTAGGATCCAGTGCAAAAGTGTTGGAAATGCAGGCAAAAAAAGACATGTTGTCATGTTCTCCGATACGGGGAATCGAACCCCGGTCTCCACGGTTCTCAACATGAGAGCGTGATGTGATAGCCCCTACACTATATCGGAATGATGAAGGTCGGTGTGTGTTGGGCTTATAGAAGGAGAAAACAAATTTTTGAACCGGCGAAATTTGGGCTTAAACGAGGAGGTAAAAGGTAAATTGAGCGTATTGGAGGTATTATTGGCGTGTGGTATTTCATCTGAACAGTTTTCTGAGGGTATTACGCGTATGTAGGTCTCTATACGGAGTACTCTATGAACTGTGGTTTACTTGAAAGTCTCATAGAAGCTTATGTAATATAGTGAAGGATTTTATGATGTTTAAAAGAGCCAAAGGTTGAACTTTGTTGGATCTTCAACAAGCTCGAGTAAGGCACTATTGTACAAGCAGAACAAACTGATGAGCTGATACTATCCGTAAACTGGCAGATGGTATGTTTATCAGCTCATTAAACAACTTTCCCATTTCTTCAGTTTCCGTTGTCTCACTACTTTTCACCGTTAGTCGAGTTCAAGAAGCTCAAAGTTTAGACTGACGAAAAATACGAGAGATGAGGTAAAAAATACAGGTGAAAAATGAACAGCTCAGTCGTGACGCTTTCTCTGGCCAAAAAAAAGACGATTCTAGACAAAAAAATATCGACAACTGCAGGATTCGAACCTGCGCGGGCGAAGCCCAACAGATAGTACGAGATGGATTCGAATCTGTCCCGTTAACCACTCCGGCAAGTTGCCCCGATTGTTGGATCGGCGGCCACAAATTCCGCCAAGCTCTGGAAAATGCGCCTCTGAGCCCGCCAAAAATTTGAGCGGTAGGGGAATTGAACCCCTGGCACCTGCTAACGATTACAGATAATGGAAGGCAGATATGTTACCACTACACCAACCGCCCCGAAATTTATGCTACTTTTTTCGGCTTGAGAATATAAAAGGCCCAAAAACGCGAAAAACGCCGCGAAAATTTTGTGAAAAAAGGGGTTATCGAGATGAAAGTGACGTGGCACACTATTTTGAGAGCTGTTCTACGGTATGCAATTAGTTTTGAAATGAACCAGATCATTCTGGCAAAGTTCTGAGTCTTTGAAAAAAAGGAGGATATATATGTTCAGATCAGGGTGCGTAATTTTCAAGGAATCACGCTAGTCATAATGACTTAATAGAGACGTTGCTTGGTTGCAAAGTGAATCAAAATGGAATGAAAGATGTCCAAAATGTCTCATATACACGACAGGATGATTTCCAGGGCCTCTCCTAGTCATATTCCCTCTGTTCACTTTCCCATCATCTTCCAACTAGAGTTCAACTATTAGTTACAGTTTGTTAGAGTGAGCTTAACTGAATTGAACAGCACTTAAAACGCCAAAATTGAACCGAATTAACACAGAGACGACTTTGGTTTCTTTCCATTCGCCGTAATAGGTCGCCTCATATTCTAGTCACATGACCACCTCCTCTGTGTCTTCTCTTACACCTCTTCTTAACCTCCCCGATGATTGAACTCTAAATAAACGCGTGCATATGCACACCTCTATGAACCTCATGTCTCTATCTTCACCATCAAACATGTCAGTGAGAGACTCGTTACTGGGTCTCAAGGAGTCGATGGAGACGCCTCTGGCGCAGGATCCACGTGAGCGCGAGGATCAGTTACAAAAGGAGCTACGACAACTCCAGCAGCTCAATCTGGTGATTGAAAACACTCGAGAGGCGGTCCGAGCAGCTACTCAGCATGTGGAGACTGTTCAGGCCAATGTCAACTCTTCACATCTGTTGGCAGACAAATGGAACACGATCATGGCACAAACTAGTCACACGTACTCGCTTTTGAACGATTCCACGTGGCATGGACGTATGGCTGAACAGGAGCTTCACGAACAGAGAATGAGAGAGCTGGAACTGCAACATCAGCGAGAAGAGGAGGAGAGATTGAGACGAGAGGCGCAGTTGGCGGAACAGGCGCAGATCCAGGCTAAACAGGAGGAGGAAAAACGAGAGAGGGAGGAGAGAATGAAGAGGAGGTTGTATAGAGGAGGGTCGGTGAGAGGGGCAAGAAGAGGTGTTAGAAGGGGTGTATAAGGGGATAAGTGGGCTGGGTTATTTATTTATTAATGTCATTTTAATCATGAAGGGAAGGGGTGTGGTGTAGTTGGTGAGCAAGGTGACTTGTAGTGTTTGTAAGATTTGTAATGAGAAGAAAAGACAAGCTTGAAAGCAGACAGTGTTTGCTAGACATGTAGCAGTGGTCTATGGTCATGATGATGATGATCAGAAGAAGGAACATACCATATCGCTGAATGTGCTGGCTTATCTCAGCATATCTGTTGAGTCGTTGTTTGACTTATAGTGGTTCAGATTGCAACTCAGGGAGGCTATATGAGTTTCTAGGGATATGTGGGAAGCCAGTTTGACTAGTCTTCAGAGTACAGCACTAGGGTGCTTGTATACTGTGGTACTTCAATAGGCCATTCACCATCCTATCATAGGATTGGAGCGTGTTGAGTCTACATTAATACAGACAGTCTGTTTCATATTGAGGAGTCTTTGTGTAGAAGTTCATCAACTGTACTTTTAGAGTCATGAGGTTAGCCTTAACCTGTACTGTGGGTCAGTGAGACATCTCAGATCACTCTATACAAATAGGAGGGAGAAAGTATGCCTAAATACAAGTCACCCCAAATAACGATCATGAAGAACTCATACCGGTAGTAATGTCGTCAAAGAAACTGCTCATCAAAGAGATACAAGGTGTCAGGGCTAGTTCACGCTACCAAATGTGATGATTCCTCCATAATCTGTCTTCTTAATGATCCACGCTAAGAAGCATTCACCACACCCCTATAGCAAGCTATTCTTACCACAGGACAAACACAGGAGACTACCGGTAAACCAACTACGGCCAGAAAATCAAAGTGCGTGTACTTCCTACAACCAACTGACATTTCATTAGACTGCAATGCCAATCACCATGAATCGACTTCCATGAATCTCTCCAGAGTGTCTCACTGGACTTCTTCTTGTGGACTCAGTAACAATCGTTCCCCTCAGCCATACAGATCTCACCTACTGCTCATCATCCACTATACAATACCTCCACTATATACCTTTTACCTATTTTCGGAAGAGACCTCCGAGGAAGCCGCTCTTCTTGGTCTTCTGCTCCTCACCGCCCTTGGCATCCGCCTGCACCTCGGCAGGGTAGTCCACGTAGTTGTAGGCAATGTCGAAGAAGACGGGCTTGACGAGCACGGGTTTCAGCCGCTGGTCAAACTCGACAATGTTGTGCGCCACGTCGGACGCCGACGCCATGGGATACGAGTCCATGTTGTCGGAGACGGGGTGATTGAGGGGCTTCTCCGTGAGTCTCTGGGCGATAGTTTCCAGGGCCTGAAGTCTAGCAGTATTGGCAACCAGCTGGGTGTTCTGAGGCACAGGAATGCCGGTCACAGCAGCATGGTCAGCGTCGCCAACAGTTTGTTGCAGCTGCAGAGCCTTGTGTGTGAGAGCCAGGGCGTTCTTGTAGTCTCCGACGAGATCGTACGAAGCGCCGATAGCAGCGAGTTTCTGGGCTCTATAGGCGGCCTTGGTGGCAGTCAGAGCAGCCACGAGCGCAGAGTCGTTGGAGACACCGGCCAGGTTGAGAATCTCATCGACAGACTGCACAATGTTGCCCAGCAGACGCACCGAGTCCTTGAGCTGCAGCAGCCGGGTGTGG
The DNA here is from genome assembly GCA_001600195.1 of Yarrowia keelungensis. NCBI lineage: Eukaryota > Fungi > Ascomycota > Dipodascomycetes > Dipodascales > Yarrowia > Yarrowia keelungensis. Next base: position 2,015,201 of record BCJD01000003.1, on the reverse strand, counting down.
GTGGAGATTTTCAGCGCACTAGGAAGCTTCTCCTTGTTGGTCTTGGCGTGGTCCTTGCGGTCCACCGTCTTGAGCTGCGACACCTCGCTCAGCAGCAGCAGGTCTCGCTCGATTCGCTGCTGCAGCATGTGGAAGTTGATGAACGTGAGCACAATGTGCGCGTTCTGGGTGGTATCGTCGTGGGCGGCGATTCCCGCGAGCTCGAACCGCTCCAGCTCCTCCTTGACGAGATCGTTGGCCGACTGCCAGAGGGATAGCAGAGTGTCGTAGTCGGCAATCGTCTTCTCTTCAGCCTTGGTCTGGGTAAGAGCATTACTCACAGTTCGAGCCACATCGGGGTCTGTGATTTTCGCCTGGTGGCCTCTCCACTCAATCTCGTCCAGTCCATGAGCCTCATCCACCTCCAGAGCATGGGGGTTGATCTTCTCGACGAGTTTGCCGAAATCGGAGTCGGCATCAACATAGCCCTTGGAAGCGTTTTCGAGATCGAGTTTTCGCTCAGGAGACACCTTGAGCAGGGCTACACCGAGCGCGGGGTCGATCTGGGTCTGAATAACGTCCGCAAGCAGCTCAGCCTCCTCGGCGTCCTTGGCCAGAGTGATGAGCGCAGAAAGACCAACTCGTGCAGCCGAGTAGGGCTTCACCAGCTTCTGCCACTGCTTTTTGTGCGCATACAGAGCTCCCTCCAGCAGCTGGCGGTACGTGGCAACCTGCAGCTTGACCTCGTTGCTGGAATCTGAGCCGGAAACGGCTTCTTCGAGGGATACAGCGTACTGAACGGCCTTGGTCAGCTTGGAAGCCACACGCTTTCGTTTTCCGGCTGATCCGTTGGTCTCCAGCACAGAGGCGGTCTCCTGAGACACGGCCCAGGCTCGCTCAGCTTGTAGGAGCAGCAGCTGTGCAAATCGAGCGTCCTCAACAACATCGTCACACGACACCTCCTTGGGCTTGTACTCCTTTGTGTTCTTGGTCTGGACGCCCAGACGTCGCTTGAGGGTCGCCAGCCGCTTGGTGACGACGCCCCGGTACTCGATGCCGGCGGTTCGATGCGAAAGCACGGTCAACAGCGGGTTTTCCATGGTGTTGTGATGTAGTTGGTTGTGGAGAGTCTGCTTGGATTTGGTGATGTGGTAATTGAAAAACCTAAAGTCGGTCATGTGACTGGAAGAGGGGGGGACGGTTTGTAGCTGATGCAGAGGAGGTAGAGAAAAACGGAAAATTGGGGTGAGTTAGTGGTCACGTGAAGGGTAGATTTTGAGATTTCCAGGAGTTTCTCTCTTTTATTGAGTTATATAGGGGATCCTTATTAGCTGTCTACATACTGTCATACACAGTTAAGCGAGAACTGTATTTGAGATGTCAGTGTTAAATGCGATAGAAAGGAGTAGAGAAAGAAGAGATTCGTCTAAGTGATTCTTAGTGACATTTTTGCACTCGCTGTCGTCTCATTTCTCAATTTTCTCATTTTATGGGTTTTTTCTGGACCCAAAACCACCAATTTCCCCAACTCCCTCAATATTCATGCTAGAGGAATAAAAATACTACCATTGGAACCGTCTCTCTTTTACCATTCGAATGGTACTAATATGGCCTTAGTATCTCTGACTTCCCCCATTAAGATTGTGTCGTCCACAAAACCCCCAAGTCATGTTTGTGCCATAACCTCAAATTCCTATAGCATACTCCATCCTCACTCTCTCCATAAACCAGCTAGATACAAAAACACTGCTCAACATGCCTGATTTGCCTGATCTCAACTCGCTCTCTCTATCCGTCGACGAAGAAATGCTGTCCAGCTTCTCCAGTCAACCCCAACCTCCCCTGACGGTGGACGACTGTCTCGTCTACCTCAAGATCCAGATCAACAGATTGGGAGCTTTGGCGCGGTACTACAACGTTCTCCATCTGCAGTACGACACCATGCCCGAGCCTGCGCGTACTGATCTGGCCACTATCGCTCGAAAGATTATCATTATTGGCCAGAGTCTGATTGACTCTCTCGGTCCCGACCATCCTCTGACCGAAGAACTGGCTGACATGGTTCATGTTGTCGGCCAGCGAGTAATGTGCTTGACCAATGAGCCTGGGTCACTTCGGTGAGGATAGGTGAAGGTTAGAAAGGACACTGCAAGCCGGTGTATTGCTCAAGAGGTACACTGTGCAAGACTCAGAAAGTATATAGATATATAGACATTAAATAAACAACTGTGTATTAGGAAATGGAAGAGTAACATTTGTAGAGCTCTCGATGTAGTTCAGAACTGTTTGATGTGTCTTCTGTGTCAATAGATGAGCTCAAAAGGACAGGCTAACACAAAGACCGATTATGTAATTCATGAGGTATAGAGAAGGAGGTATGAGAACAAGAAGTTAACAGACAACATAATATAATTATTGATAATAGCTAGACAAGAATGAATTGTTTGAACTAACAATTCTGTATCAATGAGGTTCAATCAATCTCATCTAATGGTTGAACACATATGACCTTTATACACACTCTTAGCCAAGCTATTGAGGTCAAAAAGAAGGGAAGAGAGTCAAAAAGCAGCTCAAATAAAGCTACTGATTCCCCAAATATGTTATTTCTCATCAATTTCACCCAGTTCATCTATTCACAACACACCTCACCATCCACATCGATATTTCAAACTTTGATTCGGTTTGAGTTCCTCTTATCTGATGAGATGAGTCAATAAATGCAGTGGTAGAGGGGAGATATTTGATATTCAACTAGATACATAGTGTCTATGAATCTCCAAGAATCTCTAATTTAATGTTCTTTCTTCTAGCTCCCTTCCCCATCGAGTTAACCACCTTCTTTAAAGTCTAGATCTAGCCAACTGAATACAATGGAAACGGTCAGAAGAAGCAATTGTACATTGATAAAGGCATATCTACGACACAAGCTGTCGATTTTCCAGACATTCTGTACCCCAATTCTTCTGCTTAGTAATCTCTTCTCTATATTTCCACCACCTACCCCACCATGAGGTTCCGATGACCGACCGAGAATATGCATCTTCAACTGGGGTGCATTGAAGGTGAAATATGAAATACAAGGGAGCCTCACAGTATTCACTCACATGACTCAGTTCGGGGTTTGAGAGTAACAATACTGCCCAATCACGTGATCTACAGCGTCCAATAGCTTACTAAGCGCAATCTAAGCTACATTTTTCCAGTTTCTCTCATCTCACAACTCTCAACCTCATCTCAAACCCTCGGCTATCTGTTTTGCTTCTTTTGTCACCTGCATGGAAAAAATAGAAAAAAATGAAAAAACGAGAAAAAATAAAAAACACCAGAAATTGGAGAGTCGAGTTCATCACAATCGCCATCCACCTGTGACAACAAACATATATACACCAACCCCCACATCGCTTAGTAATCACCCTCTGTTCACCACGTGCTACTCAGTCTTTGGCTTACAAATCCTGTCGTCTAGGTTCGGTGTAGAACTCTATCTATTGGCTGGAACATTTAGTGACTAAGAGAAGAAGGGTCTTTGAAACGGGGGATATTTGTATGGCACCAGCGTATAAAAACAGTACCATTGTACTCCCCCCGTCTATACCACCAAAACCCTACCCTTCACTCTCCCCTAACCCACATATTTCTCCCCCCTCGTGTTGCCGCCACCAGACCCAGTTCTACCCATGCCGTGATTTACACCTCCCAAAAATGACTTCCCCAGAAACCCATCACCAACTCCACCTCCACACCACACACACGCAATGACCGTCCGACTTGCGTTTCGAAGCGTGGGCCGTGCTCTGGCCGCCCGGCACGTGACCCCCTCGCTGGCCCGAACCCTGGCCACTCACACGGCTCCTCCCACGACCGAGAACTTCACCGCCTCGGCTCCGGAGGGTTCTCTGGTGGCCAAGGCCGTTGAAGCGGTTCAGAACGCCCCCGCAGGAGATGAGCGACCCATCTATCTGGACATGCAGGCCACGACCCCCACGGACCCTCGAGTCCTCGACGTGATGCTCAACTACTACACAGACATGTACGGCAACCCCCACTCGCGAACCCACTCGTACGGATGGGAAACCGATACTGCGGTCGAGAAGGCCCGTGAGGAGATTGCTGCTCTGATTGGCGCAGACCCCAAGGAGATCATCTTCACCTCCGGAGCCACCGAGTCCAACAACATGGTCATCAAGGGCATTGCGCGGTTCTACAAGGGCCGAAAGCGACACATCATCACCACCCAGACCGAGCACAAGTGCATTTTGGACTCGTGCCGGTACCTGCAGGACGAGGGTTTTGAGGTGACTTACCTGCCTGTTCTCCCCTCCGGTCTCATTGACATGAAACAACTTGAAGCCGCCATTCGTCCCGATACTGCTCTTGTCTCGATCATGGCCGTCAACAACGAGATTGGCGTGATCCAGCCCATTGCCGAGATTGGTGCTCTGTGCCGATCCAAGAAGGTCTTTTTCCATACTGATGCTGCCCAGGCTGTCGGAAAAATCCCCATCGACGTCAACAAGGACAACATTGACGTCATGAGTATAAGTGGCCACAAGCTCTACGGCCCCATGGGTATTGGAGCTTGCTACGTGCGACGACGACCGCGAGTGCGTCTGGAGCCTATCATTACTGGAGGAGGCCAGGAGCGAGGTCTGCGATCTGGAACCCTGGCTGCTCCTCTGGTTGCTGGCTTTGGAGAGGCTGCCCGTCTGTGCCGACAGGAGATGGCCTATGATACTGCCCACATCAAGAAGCTGTCCGACAAGCTCAAGAACGGCCTGCTGTCCATGGAGCACACTTCTCTGAACGGAGACGCTGAGCACCACTACCCCGGATGTGTCAACATCTCCTTTGCCTACGTCGAGGGTGAGTCTCTGCTCATGGCCCTCAAGGATATTGCTCTGTCGTCTGGATCCGCCTGCACTTCCGCTTCTCTCGAGCCCTCGTACGTTCTGCGAGCTCTGGGAGCCGATGATGCTCTTGCCCACTCGTCCATTCGATTCGGTATTGGCCGATTCACCACCGAGGCCGAGGTCGACTACGTGCTCAAGGCCGTCCAGGAGCGAGTCAACTTCCTGCGAGAGCTGTCGCCCCTGTGGGAGATGGTCCAGGAGGGTATTGATCTGGATTCCATTGAGTGGTCGCAGCACTAAGAGGAGTGAGAAGTTTGGGTGTTGGGAACCGCACCTAGACGAACAATAAACCAAAAACTGATGAGCCGTGGTGTATAGACCATGGCATGTGATGAATATAGTGAATGAGTGATATGAAAGGATGAGGGGTGGGTGAATGTTGGTGTGGGAGTAGAGGTGGATGTTGGTGTGACTTTGAATTGAATGGATTCACTTTTGATTGAGTAGTGATGTCGGTATTCGTCACTTGAGGTCTCTGTGGTGTTGTAGGTGAAGCAGACACATACTGAACTGACGATTTGGCAGTATCGTTGATGAGAAGGTAATAGCTGAATGAACAGCTCTAAAGCGTGAATCAAGTGTAGCAATGACGTTGAGCAGTACTATTGAATTTGAATGGTTGATGGTTCTGTTGAAAAGGGTGACTGAGGCGAGTAAGGTGAATGGTGCTCTGAATGACTACTGGTACAAGTAGTGGGGATGTTAGAGGTAACAGCAAACAAATTAGTCGAGTATCGCAGATGAACAGAGTATGTGAGTGATTAGGTGGCTCATTTGCTTCATTCGTTGTTCAGGTGCTGCATCATAGAGGTCGGTAGAATGAGTAGTTGAGTGATGATGAATAAGGTAAAGTCGTCAGTATCGTATTAATCACTTAAACAAATAAGGCAGTCAGGAAAAGCTGATATGAGTACTCTGTGAACAAATTGGTGAAGTCGCCTGTCCTTTTTAAGCACCATAGTTGAAGGAGTTGGCGACTAGTGCTTAGAGACAACAGGTGCAATAATCGTCATGGTGAAGTGAATAGTGAAGGGAAACAAGTCAAGAGTTGAAAAGCAAGTGACCAGAGCAGTAAAGAGAAGTCCTTTTGTTTTTCTGCCCTCAAAAACTGTCTCAAATGCGTTACTTGTATTTCATGGTTGAGAGCTTTCTGCCAATCACATTGTGAGGATACAAGACGTCTACTTGTAAAGAATGCCCGTATTGTCAACGAAGGTCTCTGAACGTACTAAGACTTGACTACCGGTACTTGGCACGACCACCCCATTTTAGCAGCCATCTTTTATCGGCCACGATAAGGATATCAACACGTATCTGCTGCATCCCGTATCTTCGTACCTGCCGTATAGATCTAGTCTTTGTTTGATACGGCTCCGAGAAACAAAGACGTTAGTAATCAGCACCTTGAAGGTAACCCTTGTTGCTTTTCCAGGAGCAGCGATTAGCTGACATGGGTCTGAGGGTAGCTCAAGCACTGGCTAGAGTTTGAGCTCCAAACCGACCCGGTCTCGATACGGCTAGAGCCGGACATGCCTAAAGCAAACTAGTGCAAGTCTAACTGTTTTCTCCAGTCTCCACTTCTCACTTTGAGCTTGGCTGAGAGTTCAACTCTGAGTTTGGAGAGATGTGCAATTGTAACATCGCCGGTAGCGGTGAGCATCTTTGCGATAGGCGTGGAGGGTAAGAAAGGGTAGAGGAATGAGGTTTAGAAGTCTCCAGCTATGTAGAACAGGTTTGTGAGGTTTTGTGTGATGGAGTGTGAGGTATTGTGTTGTGGAGTTATGAGTATATACTGAAGTAACAATGCTACAACACAGTACAAGTAAAGTAGAAACAAGAACACTGCTAGAAGAGACTTTTGTCCAGTTTGGCACTCACATATGTCCAGTAGCTCAAAAGGTGCGTTTCTCCTGCCTCTAGGGCAATACGGGTTCGTATGGATCTCAGTCACACGATCTATAAAAACCAAAGGTTAGTGTGCATTAGTTTGGATTAGAGGGGCGATGTAGACCCTCGAGAGCCCAAACGGGAAATGCAAGAGCGAGCAGAGAGAAGCTGTCAGATGAGAAGATGAGCAGATGAGCAGATGAGCGTAAGAAGATGTCATCTGTCTGACGATCAAAGCAGCAAACATCTTCACTGAAACTACATTTGCCAAACTCACCCCCACTAGCCTAATCCTTCCGGCTCGCTTACAAGCTCACAATGGTTTGTACCCAGATGATGTAAACGTGCACAAGTGTGAGGAAAAATTCTGAGGTTCTTCCATTTGAGTTCCATACTCTGGGAAATGAAGAACTTTAGGCAGTGCATGCAGGGAGTTGATGTAGGCAACCAAACAATGCAAGTGAGGATGAGTATTTGAGAACCAAATGAGATTCGTCTGCTTTTCGCTTTCATTTTCCGCTTTTTTCACCCTTTTTCAAGACTTATGGACGGCTCTACAGGACTCTATTTTGTACACTTTTTCACCCTCATCTCCTCACCTTCTAGCTTCCTGCTAGACTTGCCTGTTTAGTCCAGCTGCAAAACTCTGCACTGTCCCCTGCACCTCCATGTCCATGCAGTGGAAATGGCGGACGAGCGAGTATTTACAGTAATGCCATATCCTTGTCTGAGTTATAGCTGTGGGCTATGATATTTTTCTGTTATTTCTTTTGAGGTTTTGAATGCGACTTTTGTGTGCTGTTGGACTTACCTGGAAGGGGAAAATTCTTTCTCCCGTGTGCAACTTCCCGATAGCGTATACTTGTATTGTTAGATGAAACGTTGATGGAGATGATAGTGTTTGGCTGATAGTGTTCGGTTTTTGATTGTGGATAGTGTTCGCTCGAGCAGCCAAAAGCAAAGCCATAGACACTCTATCTGCTGTAGACAATCAGGAAACAGACAATCGAAAAAGCAACTGCAACTCGGGTCCGACAGTACATGATCTACTAGAGAGGGTGTAGTACGAATCCGTAGTTAGCCAGCTATGTGCTTGTAGTCACTAATGGCGATGTTCCTGCACGTGCTTGAAGACTTGTCTTCCCTGAGCTACCCTGAGCTATTATCTCATCGACACGAAAATGAGCGTCTGAATAGACTTGTAGGTTTTGTAGATGTTTGTCTGTCTTTCAGCTTCCATATTTTCCGACGCCTGGATCTACATGAACCGCCCTTGATAGCCGTTAACTTGTTTGCCATGCTAAGCCTTCAACCGCCATACGGCACGATCTACAGTCTCGTATACCGGCAAACCTAAGGGCCATTGTGTCCTGTGCTTCTGGAACACCTGTTAGGGTTGGGCTGGATTTCTTCGCAGAGAGTTCTCCAAGCCCTTGTTGCAAGAGGCTGGCGACAACGGCTGAGAGTCAGGTGCAGACTGGGTTACGGCTCGTGGAAGAGTACGGATCGGAGGTTGGAGTTAGATCCTGCTTCCGAGAGAAGATTGGGGGGTGAAGAAACGAGGCAAACGACAGAAAGAGGGAACAGAAGACACGTACGCCTGCTCAAAACAGACTTGGGTATGTCTTTGCTCCCCTTCTTGTTCAATACGTCACATGTATGGTTTGCCAGGTGCCAGGCTTGGCTGGATTAGGTTGAACAGTACAAGAAGGGGAATAGAAGGGGAAGTGGCAGAATGGGAAGTTTTTGGTGAGACTTTTGAAGCGTGGAGTCGTACAGTAGCGACTACTAGCGACTCTTGGCCGCGTTTCCTGTGCGGTTTGCCAATCAAAAGACCCCCTTGTGTCACCTGTCTATGACGTCGACATCGGAGAAGACCGACGGATGTTCCTGAACAAACAAATGTCAGCTGGGTTTGACAGGTCGGAGAAGTCGGAGGGAGGAGAAGTGAGCAAATATACGAGAAATGGTGTGAAATGGCGAGAAATGAGTCTCAAAATTAAAGAGGTGAGAAGAGTCCTACTTGTAGAATAGTTCAGTGCAAGTATAAGAAAAGTACGAGTACCGTACTGAATAATCAACGAAAAGAACTCTTCTATGCTTGAGATCCCTATTGTCCATCGTCACACCTCCATCTCCTCACTTGGCAGAAATCTCAAGCAGAGTTGCATTAGCACAAGCTAGCGATATCTGAGCGCCGGTTTGATCTGATGCAGAGTGGAATGAGGCGATACAAGTATGTACGGATACACAGTAAAAGATTGTTGTTTAAGTGGTTGTGTTTGAAGAAAGACATATAGTCCTGACTCCTTTTGTAGAGAAACCGACTTGACTAATAACGACTAATAACAGACAGTCTGATTGACATGACTAAGAACCTGATACTCCTGTCAAATTCAGTTGTTGACAGAGTTATTGACAGACAGTTAGCACTGGAAGAACATCTATATTACTGACTGTCTTCGAAATTCCAGTGTATTACCACTTTTCGTTTGCATTCATAGTTTCATTCACATGTGGTTTGTTGTCAACCTTCGGCACTGTAACTCTTTTTTCGATTCTTAGCATACAAGCAGATTTGGGTGCGACCTTTGAAAATTTGAACGGGGCTATAGGGCCAAAGGCTAAAAGCGCACCACTTAGCGACACCTTCTTTTTTGGAGCCAAAGTTTACCACCACCGTGCATGAATAAATACATGCCAGTGAGACCTTACAAAAAGGTGACAAAAAGGTGACTACAGCTCTTCTCTTCTCTTCTCGACATGAAGAAATCGAGAAACGGATGCTTGCGGTGCAAACAGCTCAAGCGCAAGTGTGACGAGGAAAAACCCGCGTGCGAACGCTGTGTCAAGGCCGGAGCAGCCTGCGAGTACAAAAAGGTGCTGACATGGGGCAATGGAGTCGCGTCCAGGGGCATCCACAAAGGCGCCACGTTCATCAGCGACGTCGGGTCACGTGCCCACGTCGAGGCCGCCGTCAGAAACTTCAGAGTCGACATTGAATCGTCTCCGTCGTCCATGAGCACGCCCAGCTCAGACGCAGGATCAGGTATCGGTATGGCCCAAGGTGGCCTGGAACTGCTGCCCGTGAGTTCGATTCCAGGCTTTGCAGACCAAATCAGCTCCATTCTCACCCACATGGAGCAACCTACTCACATGCCGGTCATCAACCCGGTGGACGAACAGGGAGGAAGAATACAGTCGTTGTCGGCAGACGCTTATCCTCCGGGTTTTTTGTTGGATTTGGAAGACCAGCTGCCAAAGGAGGACTACATTCTGCTCAGAAAGTTCTTCTACGAAGACCACTGGCGGCTGGTGGCCCATAATCGGAACGACGGACCGCTCAAACGGTACATTGTGCCTCTGGTGAGCAAAAGCCCAGCTCTAGCCGAGGTAATTATCGTGTTTGAGGCGTTATGCACAGGCCAGAGCTACGAGGCTTCGCTCAGACGCTTTGGAGGCGCCATCGAGCTGTTTCTCAAAGAACTGAGTCCTGAAAAGCCGCCGGAAACGGCGTTTGCAGTCGGTGTCTTCATTTGTCTCTTTTCGCTCTCCGTGGGCTACAAGTGGACGTCCCACATCCAGCTGCTGTACTCGCTGGTCGAAGCTAAACCGTCCACGATTTTTTCCGGCGACTTTCACTCGGACATTATCGCGAATTTGGGCATTTTCGACCTCGACAACTTCATTGCAGGAAGGACATCGCCGAGACTCAACATCTGGCTCAAGTATTGCATGGGCAGAAGTGGGTTTGACCCGATTACAGGTCTCCCTTACTCCATGATCGACATGATTGCAAAGGCATCCGATGGACAGAACATTATGCATGAACTACTGACCTTCCGACGTCCCCTGCAGGAGGTTCGACCTGAACCACTGCCCACATCGACGCCAGGACCGGCTCACATAGTGTCTCTTGTCCAGATGCCCTTCTGCGAGGCCTCCATGCATGTTTGGGAGGCCTATCGACACGCCCTGATGCTCTACGTGTACATGTTCAATGGCGGGCATGTGGACAACCTGCCGGCCACGTGTGAAGACGCATATATGCATTCGGATGCTGTTTTCAACTGCTCGGGCGAACTGCCGCTGTTTCTGTGCATCTGGCCCCTATTCATGGTTGGCCTGATGACCGATAGTATCACCCTGCGACAACGGATTGCGCGCCAGTTTGAGCGTCTCATTTCGCCGCTCAACTACCTGCCGATCCGGATGGCCCATAAACTGATGCTGGAGTTTTGGAAACGCAAGGAGACACAGCCAAACGTGAGCTACCACGATATTGCTAGAGAGTGGAACATGGAGGTGTGTTTGTTCTAACCGGGGTGTTAGGTGTGGACATACGCTAGGTATGGTATTTATTCTGACTCGTCAGTCTTGTACAACAATGTACAGTATTTATTGAACTTTTAAATGGAATGGAAACTGTAGGACGAATGACGTAGCAAAGATGAACGACAGAAACGACGTAAACGCAATTACTCTTGTCTCCTGTTCACACGAGTTGTTTCTTCCTTGTTGACACACGTGCAACAAGAAGAAGTGGACTGATTTGTACTGTTTGGACCCTTTGGAGGGTGAGCCACTAACGCAGCAGTGGTCCTAACTCGCTTCAGGGCCTAGACAAAGAGCCAGGAGTGCAGTAGCCCGTCTTTTAGTGTGGGGTGGTGGGCGAAGAGGTGGACGTGTTGCTGGTACGACGCTGCTCGAGATTGCCCACACGCTGGTAATTTCGTCGACGCTGCACAGAAGCTAGAGATTCCGAAACCGGCGAGTGTGTGCAGCTCTTGGTTCTGTGACACAAGTCTGGAAAGACATTTCGACAAACTAATTTAGCGAGTTTAGCGAGGTTTGAACAATGGACTTGTCACAAAGAAGCACTGGCACACAGGAGAAAAACGAGGTCAGCAGAGCTCGTCTCGTTTTTACTCCATAGCAGCGCGATCTATGATTCTAGTACACACCTTGTGCAGTAGCTTAATCGCCTCCTCAAATCAAAGGGTATAGATACAACGTTGAGAGGTCGTATTTTTACTCACAAAGAGCGGTCTACATTCCTTCCATCGGCTACCGGCCTCCGATATTGTGCGCCCACCCCCAGATAACGCAAAGTCCAAAGGGCTAGATCCACATGGCCTATCTGCCTGTAGTCTGCAAACTTGACAAGTTGACAGCTCACTGGTGTTCTTTGTGTGATGGAATGTCAGAGAAGGTGGAATATCGTTCTTTCCTAATTTGTTACCCCATTACTTAGCTTTGTTGACTTCCTCACTTGCGTCATCTCCGGTAACATTACCAACCGTGGGTAAGGTAAGACACGGAGAGATAGCCAACAACTAGCGCCCTTTAGGTCTCCGTTTACCGATCCGGAACTACAAGGTGATACGAGCCAGGCGAGCAGCATGTGCTAATGAGGTTGTAATGAGGACTGAGGTTGTGGCTAGTGTAGTGGCGGAGTGGAATATGGCAATGTTCCATCCTGAAGGGCAACTGTTACCCGAAGGATAGAAGTCATTGTCACTTTTGTGTCTACAAGTGACAGCTATTCAGTCAAATAGGATACTTGTTGTGGCTATCTTTCTTGAAAGACAGCTATAGGTTCGTTTGTCTTGTATTGAAAGAGACGGCTATGGTCTTGTCTCAACCCTTCAATAGTCGCAACCAATTTTGAATGTGATGAGTTGAGAGCTGTGAGATGACTTTCCTGGATCAACAAGACTGATTGACTTTTCTTTTCAAAGAGGATGTGATCACCATACAGCTTGTCCCCTGAATGTCACACCACAATCTCAAGTCCTTGTAGACAGAGCTCCCTTCTGACAATATTGTACGTCATTGTCAGATACAAGAGTGTTATAGGTTTCTCTAGATACGCCAATACATTGGTTTCTAAAAGTAACCGTTCCTCGTCTTTCTGTTCTATCGTATTGGATAATCATTATAGCGAGGCTTGAATCATCATAGAACAGTCTATAGACTTGTAATTGTTGACCCTAGAAGATATGTCTATGTACTTGTTTGTTCTGTAGTCATTCAAAATGGCATTTTGAACTCAATGTAAGTAAATATCTCTATATATCAACTCTCCTCCTACTCCTTCTTGAAAGGAACAGCACCAGGGATATCACCCGTGATGGCAACCACCTCAGACTCGTTGGTAAATTTCGCCTTTCCAAGCGTAATCTGCTTCCGCTCGTTGTCGTAAATCACCAGAGCCTGAGAAATCAAAGCAGGACCAGTCAACATTGTCTTTCGATTAGGACCCTGAGGAGAGACACCTTCAAGACGACATCCTCCCTGAGGAGCAGGAAGAACATACGAAGAGAGATCAACCTCAATCTCGGTTTCGCCCCAGGAGTACGTCAGTCCAGGTTTCGAACCGCACTCAACTCTCCAGTAGCCAGGAGCAATGTATTCTCCATTTCCGCCGTACTTTTGAGGAATTCTCTCGAGAGTGGCATTGGGCAGGTGCAAGGAGATTCCGCCAGTGTCCAGAACAACCGTCAGGTCTCTATGAGTGTGTTCCTCGTCATCTCCTGTGATTTTGAGACCTCCCAGAGGAATACCATAGCCGTCTTTGGTACCAGTGTCAACGGTAGTCAACACACCCTCGTACTTGGCCTTGTCGAATCCTCCATAGTACACGTTCTGAACCGTGCCCGTGGACTCTTTTCCTCGCCAGAAAATTGGTTTTTCAGCGTTGAGCGAGTAAATGGGTCGAGAAATCTTGCCTGACTTAGCCAGAGCGCCTACAAACGAGTTTTGAGGGTCAGCGTTGATAGCTTGCCCAAAAATACCCAGTCCTCCAGTCATAAGCGTCTTGGAGACGTACAGATGGAAGTCTTCAATTTTCTGACCAGCATAAGCCACAGTATCGTGTCCCCACATACCCTTACCTCCCCAACCGTTGCCTTCTTTCTCGTACTTCCAGGTAGGAGAACTGGAGGTGTTGAATTCGCCATGGCATCCTCCCTGAACACACTGGGACGAGTTTGCGCCCGGAATCCACAGAAGGGACGAACCAGTGTCGAAAATGACACTCAAGTTCTGCAGAGGAGTTCCAACCTGGATGACAGTCTCGAGGTATGTGCCGTCGTACTTTTGGATATCGTGTTTGACGTCCTCAGGAAGTTGATCCACGAAATGAGCAGCAATCTCTGCAGGAGCTTCAGCCACTTTGCGAGCCTCAAGGGGCAGGTGGACTACTCCAGCAGCTGCGATGGAGGCTAGTAAGATGTTTGAGAAGATCATCTTAGCTTGGAGGTTGTGTAGAGGCTTGCGATTCGGAAATGCGAAGTCTTATATACGATAATTGAGCCCAGAGCCGCTTGATCGAATGTAACATTGGTGTTATCAAAAGTGATCTACATAGATCTAGAGTTTCGAGGGTTGATGGTGATGTAGGGTGGAGAAGTGGGGGGAAGTGTGGGGGTAGTAATTGGTGTTGAGGTAGGTAATTGGGGGGATGAAATGTTTTTGGTGTAAAAAACAAGTCAATTGTTTGATTCCTTCCAACTCCTCCAAATCCGAATACCACTCATTATCGTTTCATGGAAACGTGAACCCTGCACCTTCCATGGCCGATCTTGAGCTAATCTTATAGAAGAAAGGTCTCAATTTGGTTGACAAAGGCTCAATTGCGATTAGTTCGGGAAGACGAATGTGTTGTCAAACTTGTTTAATCTTCAATACTCCCATTTTCTCCTTCTAACGTCTTTTCTCGTTCATATGGACCTAAACACTTCATGACCAGCTACCGATAAACTCAGGGTCACATACACCCTCGAGAGTTAATAGATCTCGTCAGGGTGGGCCTATGTATTGTTTTTGGAGATTGGCTTTTATTTGGTTTGTAAACGTGCCGTGTGGATGTGAACGTGGTGTAAACGTGAGGGTAGACACATGTTTGGGTTAGAAGGTAACGGTAGCTGTGCGAAGGTAGCTGTTCAAGACTGACTGGAGGAGTTCAAGATGCTTCACTTATTATATCTTAGTAGGTTGCTGATTCAACTTCAATTGATACAATTGGTAAACCTGATCACTTCTGGAGCACTATAAGGGAATTATTCAACGATTTTACCTAATATTCACATTTATTCGAACAAAATACATACAAAAATATACAGTCCGTTTCAATTGGTATTTCATCTCCATAACCTAAGGGTTCATACCATCAGCACCTAGGACATTCCCTGTAAGCTCCACAATCTCACTCTCTTCAGTGTACTTTGCTTTGCCGAGAGCAATCTGTGTTCTCTCGTTGTCGAACGAGACAGTATCGTAACCCCACATTCCCTTTGCTCCCCAATTAGCTCCTTCTGTTCTGTATTTACAAGTGGAAGAATCCTAAACGTCGAAAGAGCCCTTGCAGTTGTTCTGAAGACACAGAGAGGAGTTAGCACCAGGCACATGCAGCTGCAGACAGAGATGCTAGTAGGAGGATAGAGAAGAGCATGGTTACTTGAAGAGATACGAATGAGACCTGAAGGGCTTTTTTATATGGATGGAAATTGTTCTGATGGCTATAGAGCCCTACGAACGATCTCAGCAATGTAACATTGATCAGGAGGATGATCAAGATACACGTTTGGGTCATGTGTGGGTGAGTTATAAGGGGTTGTGGTGGTGACAAAGTACATAACTGAGTGGTGTTACTCGGTATACTGGGTCAATTCTAAGAACTGTGAGCAATCCACTCCTTGACTATGCAGAATGACATAATTCTCCACCTCTTTTCCTTTGAACCCTGCAGAGGGATCTTCGAGTTTATCTTGAGGGAGTTGAGGGATACTCTAGTGACGGGTCACTGAGCAGGAATAAAAGGATGGAAAGTTTTAAGGATTGTTTCTGTGCTATTTCTCACCTACAATATCCACTTTCTCACCCTTCGTCCTCCCCGAATTCGTAGTAACTCAGTCAGGGTCGTATCAACGGCGTAGAGTTAATTGAGGTGGGCAGAGTGAAGACCTGAAATGAGCTCAGAAATGTATAAGGACACGAAAGCATACCAGGATCTGTCTCAAATTGATCAATTGTACTGACTTAACTAATTTCCCCTCAAGTTTCCTATCATTCAATCACCTTTTCTCAACCCTCACCTCATCTCCACCTTAGCAAACATGTCTAAAATCATAGATGCCATTTATGACAATCCTGACCGCCAGGCACATGAAATTGGTGCCTCAGAAGCAAGCGATCTTGAACTGATTTAGAGAATGGATATTCAGCAGAAGACTGTTGCTCAGTTAGATAGGAGGCCAAGTAAATGAGGACTTGGTAGCAGACGTACTGAGTCATTCCCAAAATACCAACTAGGTGGTTAGCCATACCAAGTAAATTTACTTGAGGACTACTAAAGAACTGTATAATGTCTGAGCTGATAACTAGTGTTCGCAAGATCAATACTTTACGACTCTGTTAAGCGTTCTACATCTTCAACTAAAACAGGCGAAGCACTCCCATAGCAGGTAACAACTCTACATCAGCTGACTGAAGGACCAAGTACAAGTAAAACTCCATACATAGTCAAACTACAGGTCAGTCGCTTCCTACTACCATCACCTCATCCCAAAGCTCACCGTCGAAGCCATTGCCCTGGTTTACGTCCCTCCTACGTCCTACCCAGAAGAGCCACTGTGATACATCCTGCCTATCTCGAAATGAACCAATACGTCCTCCTCTTCGTCTCTCCTACCTCAAGAAGAGTCACTACAATCCCCCTGACTTCCTCCTCTTCCTCCCTACCCCTAGAAGAGTCGCTCGCTCCTCTTCTTGCGCTTCGCTCCTCTTCTCTCGTCATGTCATCATGTATTTTCTCCTATTCATATTTTGCATGCCTTCTTCCCTCTTCTCTTCTGTGCTTTATTTGGGTCCATCATGCAAGCGTGGTGGGCGCACACTGGGCTTACGAGTCTCGCACCCCCACTCCTATACCTCTCCCCTATGCGTCACTTTTTTCCTCCGCATTTGCCTCCGTCTCCTTGGTCTCCTTCTTCGGGGTCACCAGCATCTTGTACTCCTTCTTGGTCACAAACGAGTTTTTGAGCGCCTCGTTGTCCACGAACCAGCTGACCTTGCCGGCGCACGCCTCGTTGACCAGCGAACTGGGCAGACCCTTTTCCGGCCGCTCGAAAATCGTCTTGATGATAGGCGCCTTGGTGGCTCCCTCGACCACAAACGTGACGCGGTGTGCGTGTCGGATGACGGGCAGCGTCAGCGTGATTCGTCGGGGAGGAGGCTTGGGGGCATCCTCAATGGGAGCGACCCACGCCAGCGACTCTCGCAGCAGCGGATGGCTGGGGAACAGCGAGCAAATGTGGCCGTCGGGCGCGCAGCCCAGCAGCAGCAGGTCGAACATGGGCAGCTTGACCGAGTCCTTGGCGGCAAAGCCCTTGATGAGCACCTTTTCGTAGGCGTCAGCGGCCTCCTGGGCGTCGTCCAACAGACTCTCGTCGACGTGGAACACCCGTGGCTTCGGCGTGCCCTCGGGGATCTTGTCGTAGATCTCGCGCTTGAACAGCCCGTAGTTGGACTGCTCGTCGTCAAAGGGCACGAGCCGCTCGTCGGCAAAATAAATATCCCACTGATCCCACCGCACGTCGTCTCTGGCCAGCAGCCCCTCGTTGAGCACGTGGATCAGCGAGCCGCCGGAAATGCCGATGCGGAAGCGCCGCGGAGGAGGCGCCGTGGGCGTCTGTGTGCCACTGGAGGCCCCTGAGGGAGTGGACCCGGCGTTGGAAGGTCGCTTGTCCACGGGCCGCTTGGCGTCCAGCACGTTGTTCTGCTGGGCCACCACGTGGTCTGCCAGCGCCTCGGCCACCCGGTGGCTCTCGGGCCATGCGTACACTGCAGGCACCTGTGTAGTCATCGTCGAATAGTAGTGGTGGTGTAGATGTGTGAGTGGAGTGCAAGGTGGTGATGTTTGTCTATCTTTGTGGTGCAGATAAGAAGTTTATTCGGGGAGGGAGGGAAACAGGAAGAGGAAGGGTTCTTATATTGGGACAAGTTACATTGGGAGTGTGGTGGTATGTGGTTATATAAGGAGGTGAAATCCTGTTTTCCTCTTTTCCTTTTACTCATCTCCTCTTCTTCTTATTAGTCACATCCCACTCTCTTCTCTACTCGCTTACTGTTCACTTCCCTTCTTCCCACTGTGGGGCTTTGTGGGGCACTAGACTTAGGTTTGGGAGATTACCCGTTTGACGATATCATGTGACCTGTGGCTCCGAAGCAATGGTGAGCGACAGGAGCGACTAGCACTAGCGCCGGCCAATCTCCTCCATAAGATCTACCGCAGCCTCATCTCGGCCAATCAATCATTCCGTTTATTTCTCACGGAATATTTTAAGCTCCGGCAAGTTCCGAAATGCTTACATGCATGCCAAAGTAATTTTTTCGCTCGTGTGGTGTCCTCTACTCGGTAGGGTAACTGCGGAAGCCGACGATGTAGAACATCAAAACTGACATGTAATAACATGTATGGCCTGGGAGAAGATGCACATTGCGTTTGCCGGCGCAGATATCCAGCAGTAGCCTGGAACTAAACCGGCAATTTCCCCGATAGGGTTGATGACTCGAAGGTTAGGGTTGGGAAATTAACGGTGGCGTTTTTGGATTTGTGGTGGTTTTTATGTGTAAATAACAGAGAAAATAAGGAGAAATTCAAGGAAAATGAGAAACAAATAGAGAAGGTGGATTTTGAGAGTTTATAAGCTGTTAGATATACTTGGTGACCCTCATCAACGACACTAGTGTTACTTTTGCCAAATATTATCCTTTTACACGCCAATACTCTTGTCTTCAATACGACGATGCATACAAGAGCATGCTGAGAGCCGTATTTTAACGGTGGCTATTGGCGGTAAAGGAGATGGTGATAGAGAAACAAAGAAGGGGTGATGTGATTTTGAGCCGTACGAGATGGTGTGGATGTCAAGGTACTGCAGGGCTCAAGAAGAGAGGTCAAGGATATTGGTATTAGTAAGGTAGTAGGGATACCAATATCACTAGATTTGATATCTTTGCAGTGTATCAGTTAGATTTGTAAAGTCTCGGTGTTTTCTCAGGTTCATAAGACTATGTATGGGCTTACTAATGCCTTCTTTGAACATCTTCATTGTGAGCTTCAAATGCCATTTGAAGAAGGAAATGTCTTGACTATCATGAGGAATCAGTTCATTGACCTAGGTGTTCTACATTGGCAAGCTCTGGTAGGCTCTTCTTTCTAAAAAGGACTCAATAGGGTCGGTACGTTCTAGTAAGCTGTTTTCTTAAAGATCTTCGTAATATCAAGAGGGTAGGGAATGAGGGTGTTAACATTCTAAGTAGTCGCATCCTGAACCTAACTGATCGTCTTCTAACAGCCACTTCCTTAGTGGTCTTCCGTTATTTCTCTATCTAAGTCTTTTCTCATCCATCTAACTCACTAAGTCTCACAGGCCTTACAATACCAAAGAGCATGGAAAAGAGAGTTTTCGTTTACTGGATAGAATCTGGCAGCCTTAAAAATGTTAGTTCGTACAGTTCTTGTCTTACTTAGTCACCAGTTTTACCCCCTCTCACTCTTATCTCTCTCATCTACTCACCTCCCTATATGCTGTCACCATCAGGTCATACTACTTTAATAAGCTGGAACATAGGTGTCTTTGAAGCCTGTAGACCTATATTGCACCAAAAATTATATACATCAACTTCTCAGTTCTCTAGACACGCTTATTCTGCCTCACCCTACTTATCTCTCCCATTCACCTCACTCAGTAAGCTGTCAAGCTCGAGAACTATACCAAAGGAGAGTAAATCAAGAGTTTCATAGACTGGGTCTAACAAAGTCGTTCAAAATAATCCATTCCATAACTTCTCTGTCTTCCATAGTTGCATATGGTCTCTATTTGCACTGTTATCTTATCCATCAATCACTTAGTAAGCAGTCCAGTCTAAGTACCGTATACGATACTGAAAGAAGAAGGAAGCAATTGTCTTTGTACTCTGAACTGTCCAGCTTATCCATCACCTCACACACTGGTTCCTAACTCCTCATTCTTCATCTCAATTCTCTCCTCCAGCTTATCTCACCTCCAAGCCACTTAGTAAGATGACGTCATATCAGCCAAACCCTACACTATACAATATCCAACCACCCTCATAAATCAGCTTACTAATCCACAATACCAACCTCCTCATCTCACCATCCCTATACCTTCCCAATTTGACCAAAAATCGTCCGCATCTGTCGTCTGTTTACAGTTCTTATCTGAGGCGGATATCGCGATAAGCCATATTGGGCAATTGGAGTGTGGACGGCGTAATATTGGACATGGGGGGAAATGGATAATATCAAAAGAATCAGCGAGTCTTGGTGAAAACTATGGTGCAGTCTGATTTCAAAATTATTGACTTTTGACAAACTTGGGGTATCATCTGTGGCTGGTTACTGATAGAGGTGAGAGATATACATGTAGCAAGTAAACACAAGCGATAGCAATAGAAATGGAACGGAATGTTGTATACTAACACCTTTACTACAGTCAGGTACTCGTACAATACAGTCTATAACTACATACTGCATTATCTTCATCATATCTATTACTAATCTATAACCATACCAGTAATACTGGCTAGTACTCGTACGACTACAAGTACAAGTTTAGTGCAAGTAGCGGTGTTAGCTCCAGAGAGCACTGCTGTACATACGTACGGTAGGAACCAGACTCTACCTAGCCCACCTCTTCGTCTAATAAATTAATGTACATGCTGGTGTTCAACCCTTGAACTTCTTCTGAACAGTCTTTTTAGTAGACTCCTTCTTGATGATTTCGGCCTCGGCGGCCTCCTGGGCCTCTCGCTCGGCCCGCTTTCGGGCGGCCTCGGCCTTCTTGGCCTCCGCCTGGGCCTTTTTCGAGTTGTCAGCGGCTCCCTGCTGCCACAGAGCGTCCTCGGCAGCAGCTGCGGCGTCTCGCTCCTTCTGGATCTCCTTGAACTCCTTGGCGCGTTTTCGGGCCTGGCCGGCCTCCTTTTTGGCCAGCGACTTGTCGGTGAATGTTTTTCCCATGGCTGTGTGAGACTGTGAGAATGTAGCAATCAGTGGTGCGGTAGGTAATAAAAAGATGTCTGTGGATTAGGGTTGGTCACGGTATCACTGAGAGGTATGCTTTGTGGTGGTTACTGTGTACTCCGTAGTTGGGACTATAGCGAGTGACTGATAGTAAAACTGTTGTGTAAGAGAAAGAAGAGGAAAGGGGAATACCTGACCTTATATAACCCAACGCAAGCATGACACAAAGACCGTCAGCATACACACTTTTCCTCTGCATCCTTCTCGTATCATCCATCAGCCATATATCATACTCACATGTCAGACGCGAACATAGACTTCCCACCAGAAAGATGGTGATAGAAGGGAAAAAGAGGAAAAAAGTCTGCAAAAAAAGTCTGGAATGTTCTAGCACGGAAAAGATGGAAACAAAAATAGATTCTTGGTGGTGAATAATTGAGTTCAACCGTGGGTCAGGTGATATTCTCATTTCTCTGATTTGTCAGCATACTCATCCAATTTTACTCACACTGCTTCAGTCAATGGAACCTCATTATCTTGTATGCTAATAAGCGAAATGACTAATCAAACGACCAGTCACATGCAAGGGACAGGAACACATAATTTCCGTATGTTATGGCAGCTGAGAAGTTAAGCAGTGAGTCAACGGTTTTTCTACGTACTTTATGGGCATGCTGACTAAGCACAAATTGAAGATGGCAGAACTCAGCAGAAATATGAGGTAAAATGGCTGAATAAGAAGTAAGTAAGGCAGATAAATTCCACCGTATTACACTGGGGAAAATTCTGTCCCGTTTTTAGTGCTCTATTGTTTGGTATTAAATAAAACGCCCTTTTCAGCCTTCCAATAACAAAATGGGTAGTACCACTGGTCTCAGGAGCTCAACAGCTTCATTTTGATACCATGAAAGTTCTTCTTGGATATTACCGTCAGAAATTAGTTCTTCACTCCTTCACCCATCCCACCTCCACTAATTAAGCTACCACATCCAGACATTGTCTCATATTCGGCGTTAAAGGGTCACGTGACTTGAAAATTTCACAGAAGGTAGAAGGCAGTCGAATAGACAAGCAGGCCGATTATTGGACTTATAGATGCTACAGGTGAGTTTCCAGAGTCTTCATAGATGCTATCATTGTCCATACAGCAGCTCAACGGCTTCAATGAAAGCCCCATTTCTGACTGTATCACTCTACCACGTCCAAAATCTCCGCCAACACGGCTACAAGTACGACCTTCAGTCTGACCTTTAACCATACATTGTGGCTGTAGACATTTTCATATTCGTCTGAAGCCTTAATTTCCCCTTGGACAATGACTGAAGGGAAAGCCTACAAGTACAAAGAATCTCTGCTCGGCAACCCTGCCTCATCAAATAGCTCATCGCTATCAAGAGCCGTTTGTGCTTTTCGGCTCTCTTCGCGTCACGACTCTGTCACTAATGAGACAATAACTCAGAGTGAGAATACAACAAAAAAATGATGCCTTCCATCATACCGATACCTGTATTCATTCCATGCACCGGAACAACACATCCGAGTACTCGTGCCTGAGAGTACAAGATCCCACTTTTCTTCGTAACCGGGACAACTAATTGTCTCTTTCATCTTCTACTCCCCTAAACCACAAGAGCCCCCTGAGCCCCTTTGATCGTTGGAAACCGTATCTCTCAGGCTTCCATTGGCCAACCTTGACGTCAGAGACGTGAAACTCGGATCAAAGACGCTCGAGGAAGGCTATCACCGGTTTAATCCACAATACGAAAAGCCGAGCTTAGTTTATTTCCAACGTCGTTCCTGCAGCCAGACACTAGACTGAGGGCGGTACATGACACTAGAGGGGGAGAAATAATACCACAGGCATAGGGAGTTGAAATCTACAAATATCCACGTCTTTTCTAACTGCTGCCACTTTTCCAAATCATTTCACCCTCTCTACCTACCCCTTGATGGCCTCTTTTGGCGATATGCACTTTTCCGATTTCGAGAAACCTTGGTTGGGTTACTTGTGAGCCATATGTAACTAAATGGAAGCACGGAAATAGAACGCCCTTGGTCGAGTCTTAGACCGGTTTATACGAGGAGTTGCGATTGGCTGTCTGGTATGGTAGGTCACGTGACCTGACTCAATGTTTCGACACACGCAAAATTACCCTACCCACCATATCTTACAGCCAGGTATACGGCTCCCATGGTTCCGAGCAAACTGAAGCGAGAAGTTTCACAACAAACAGGGAGGGAGGTGGGATAGAGGTAGTAGGAAATGAATGAATTTCAATGAGAAAAAATGCAGAAAAATGCCCAAGTCATTAAGTGTCTGAACTGATTTTTGTTTTATTTTCCCGAATTGATTCGAATTACTACCTATCACCCTTCGTCAGGTAATGCCTCACCCAACCAAAAGTCGCCAATATCTGCACCTGGTCGGGCGACCCAAAGAGGGCTGTTGACAGAGGGTCCATTTCGGGATGTTGAACATTGCCCGATTTGGCTAGCTCAAATGTTATCTCGCTGTGTATGCGTTTGCGACACAGGTTAATCGTAGGGGTAGCTGGAGGATACAGAGGAGAGTAGACTTGCGCTGGGCTCAATTGCGGGCCGTAGAGTCGCTTCTTGGTCTATATTACACAAAACCAAAGCTGTCAGCCGTCATCTGCACTCGTACATACAATCGAGGTTGGCACAGGTCCCGCTCCTTGTCGCCCATGTACGACTCCCAAATGTGTTTGTTTGGCATCCTTGGCCGTCTCTTGTCTGTAAGCGAGGTCGGGTTGCCAAGCATGTGGTCCTGATGAGGTACATACGGAAAAATACCAGCTGACGGAGGAATATCTGAGCCATGTAGACCTGCCACTATCTACATACTGAACCCCATATCGCTCCTACGGATACCCCAACTCTTGTGTATTGGCTTCATTTGCATATTACCGTTTTGGACTGTGTGAGGTGATTAAAATTTTTCCCATACACATATCCGACAGGTGCATGATGTCACTTTTGCGGGAAAAGGGGTGGTTTGGACGATAGAGAGGCGATGGAGACACTGGGAGTTGGAAAGTGGACGTTTTCGGGCCCGTAGAATCGATTGCACTAACTCCCGAGTCTCAATCTCGTCTCGTTCGTCCGCAATGAGCCCCTCTTCCCGTCCACGTCTACATGTGTGTTTTTCGTTTGCACGCACTCCGTTATCTTGTCCCAAGCTGCTAAAGTGCGGGAAATGGATCCGGCGGAAATAAGCCAAGAGCCCATGGCTGTCAGTTCGATGAGATGGGGCTAACTGTGACGTCTAACGGCTGCGAAGGTGAGGCGATTGAGACAGTCGTATCTACGCTCTGCGACCTCCAACGCCTCTCAGGGGAGTATCCAAACATGAGCTCCGTCTGTAAACACACTAGTTACAGTTTGGGGTGATAGCTAAGTCCGTGTCTTGACAAACAAGGACTGGACGAGGCTACGGTGTAAAAGGCAAAACAGAGAGCCTAAAATAATTCCGGGAATCTCCAGAGGGCGGTTTGGGGGTGTAGAAAAAGGGGAAAAAGTGAATGAAGTAGTAAAATTGGTTTCTCAGACACTGAAGATGAGGTATTTGAAGTTTTTTTGGCAATTCCCCATCCACTTCTCCTACAGTGGCCTCCCCAATACAGCTCTTGCTAAGGCAAACTTTGAGGTCTGCACGTTGAACAACCTTGTTGTTGGCCTGCACTCAAAGCGTGATTAAACCGGAAGTGTATATATACTGTGGTGGTCCCCAGTGTCGCTCCTCACTCTGTGAACACCCCTCCGTCGCCATGAAGTTCAGCATCATTGTCATCCTCGCTTGCATCTACCTTGTCCAGGCCGCCTCGCTCTTTGAGCGATACGTTGGCAACAAGGTCAACTACAAGTACTCCGCCAAGGTCGACCTGTTCGACATGTCCAAGGAGTGCAACGGTGCTCGAATCAAGTCCATCAACGTCAAGCCCAACAAGTACACCCAGTGCCACCACCTGACCCGAGTCAACTCCGCCTTCATTGCTCCCTCTTACGACTGCACCATCACCGTGTGGAAGGACCGAAAGTGCCGAGGCACCCCCGACTACAACGCCACCGTGAACCACGACGACAAGGTCTGTGCTGCTCACATCCCCGAGGGTAACTCCATGGTTATCTCTTGTGACGACAACTCCAACCCCGCTGTTGCCCAGTACCGAGCTGAGCACGGCAAGAAGAAGAAGGGCAAGAAGGAGAAGAAGAACTAGATTCGCCGCACTTAATACTCTTCTTTTTCCCTCTTCATTTCACTGAAAATACAAGATATTTAATAGACCTAATTAATACCCCGTCTACAGGACATGTATTTTCCACTGGTCATTCAGTAATTCATTCCATTATTTCCACGGCCTGTCTTTGTGCGTATTATTCTTTGTAGTCTGGTGTTCATCTCGCTTCAGCAACGCGATCATTTTCAATTAAGCCTTTGTCTGGCTGGCCAATCGCAGCCTCGCTTTCTCCTTTTGAGCGATTTACCACAAAACATGGTGTCCGTTTCGGGACGTCTTATGCCCCTTTTGGTTTGTTTACATGAGATTAAGGTTACGGTTTGGGATAGACTTTCGATCCAGATGAGCGAGAGGTATTTAATATAAGCGAAAAAGAAGTGGAAAATTAGAGGAAAATTGGAAGCAATTAATTTCTCGCTGAGACCACTCAATTGGCACAACTGCGGTGTCTGTATCTTCCCTACCTCCCTACTTACACGAAACACACCCGTTTCAGCTCAACCTAAACCTTTCCGAGGTAAAATATTGACGTCAATTGTGAAAGAGAGCACTAAGACAGCCTGGAGCTTTGAGAGCACCATACCAGCCAATGGTGAAGTGGGTGCAAGAGGTTGCCTTGTATGTGTAGCAATCGACTTTCCACTTGTACGAGTAGGGTACGAAGCTGAGTACAAGTGTCAAATGCCTCCTTGACCCACCCTGTATTGTTTTGAACTCTTGTAGGTTCACAATTTGGTTGAGTTCATTGGCATACCTACAGAGCTCCCCTGGAACGTTACCATGGAGACTGGCGATCTCACAGTGTGTTTTAATAACTTGACACACATTCCACACTAACGAGAGTCTAAGGGTATGTACGGAGTACTTGTAGTATGGCACATGTGATGAAGCGATAACACAAGGAGTAGAAGCAGTACACTTGTACGTACTTGTACTTGTACTTGTATCTGCTGGAATTCATCGCGGGTGCAGAAGAGCAGCGCCAAGCGGTCTTTGACGTCTGTCGGTCCTGCTGATATTATTTCCTTGTCTTCATGGAGGAGACATTCTTGTGCGTGTTAAATGCACTTCTCATATGACTGACGAAATGGACAGATGAAGAAAATCAAGATTTTGATTTCGTTCGTTTTCACAGCTCCAGCGGCTCATCTGACACCGTTCATCCTCACTTTGCTTTTCATCAGCCGTAACCACCGTTATCCTTTATCTGGTATTTGAGTGAGTGTAACTGAGTGTCTTAATTAGAGTGAATTGCTGTTGAGCAAGTGGAGAACTGACTGTGAGTGGACATCACAAGTAGCAAGGAGCTGTTACCCATACGAATAACGTACAAGTATTGTACATACTTTTACCTGTATTCATGTTATATGAAGTCTTGAGAGCTGTCCTTTTAAGTCTCATAGTGCCAGTTCAACCACACAATCTTACTCAGCTAACCCACCAAACTCACGAGTCCCAAAATATGACGTCACCTTAAATTGTGGGCCATTAACCTGATGTCTAACATGGATAAGAGTCTTAGTAATGGACTGTAGTCTAGAGAGACGATGAATGAGTAGCAGAAATACCTGTACTGTAATACCAATTATTAAGCCGGGGGATATCATTGCCCACTTCCACGACTGAAATGATCCTCGTAGATGTTTTCTTAGTCACAAAACGACTGTATGGTGCTCCCCAGTGTCCTTTCTTCTCGTCTTACTAATGTCTCTAGAATGAGATACAAGAAACGAAAAACATAAGCAAGTATTCTATGAGACACCAGAAATCCCCCTCATTTCAACAATACTATTCATGGTCATTTTTGCTCATTATTCCATCTTCTAAGTAATCAAACGTCTAATTAGTCAGCAAGAACTACCTACTAAATGAAGACCTTCCGCTATCACTATATAACCCCCAAAAAACATTCAAATCTGGTCCAAAAGTTATCTGAAGTCCCACCCACCCCTCCTTAACACCCCAACCAACTCTCACCACCTACACAGTCAACCTCATCTTACTATCACTAATTACTTCAGCCGTGCCAAGTGGATGACATAATCGCTTCAAATCGAGATATAATGTGTCATCAGGTGAAAGAAGTACTAAATCATAGACAGATAGCCACATTGAATTCAGTCAAATGTCGCAGTTGCTCATATCTCCCTTCTAATGACGTACATAATCTCCTCTTTAACTACACAGTGCAGAGAGATAATAGAGACGTTTAAAACCGTCAATATAAACGATGAAGACAGACGATAGACACATAATCACTAAAAAGAGCCCAAGTAACAACCTTACGCTGTCAAATTTCCTAAATATCTCATTTCAAGCCCACAATTTCACCCCCAACACGCTTACTAATCACACACACATGACACAGGCAGTAGCGTAATAGTGACAATTCAACCAGTCAAATCACTACAAGGAAGTCATCAAACGGACAACTGTAGCCCAAATAAACGCCTACTTCCATTTTCTACATTGTCGCATGATTTATTCTTTTCCTTGACATCACCCCTTCCGTCCCCATTTGGTTACCCCAGCAACCACGGTTAGGGTTTTGTTTCCCCTTTTGGACGCGTATTGCATATAGGTAAACACTGTTGACGCGTGTGAGATTGAATCTTTTAGAACTTCACCACACGAATTACACAACCCACATCACACAATCATGGCACGACTAAGCAGTGCGCCTTCAAAGCGGTACTCTGCGTCACAGCGTTCGTCGATTTCTCGAGTGGAAATTGAGCAGCAGTACGAGGACGACAGTGAGGATGATTTGGTCAAGACGAGTGTGATGAGAAGGGCCAAGATGGGAAGACCTAGAGCTCACAAGGTGGTTGAGAGTGAGAGTGAGGAGGAGGAGGAGGAAGATGAAGAGGAGGAAGACACAAATGATACCCAAGGAGATGTGTCTGTGGCTGGAGAGGATGAGGAGGATGAGGAGGATGACGAAGAGGAGGAAGAAGAGGAGGATGAGGAGGAGGATGAGGAGGAAGTCGTTACTAAATCCTCTCGACGTCAGAAACAGGTCGTCGAAGAAGAGGACTACGATATGGAGGGAGATATGAGTGTTGATCATGATGATGATCATGACGAGGAGGGTGACATGAGTGTTGTCATGGAGGATGAGGGTGAAGTTTTGGGTGACGTGGCCAACGTGTCACATGCTTCAGTCAAGCGCAGCCCCCTAGCTACCCGCAAATCGTCCAACCAGGCTTCTCCCGACACCTCTGCTATTGTCAACAACCCTTCTCCCAGCCAGAAGGAGAATGTGATTGTCAAAAAGCGAGAGGGAACCCCTGACGTGGACACAAACACACCCCTCGATCCTACCACTCCAAACACACCTTCCAGAGCTCCTCCCTCCTCCCTGCCTGTGTCGTCTCCTATGCAGCAGCAGGCCGCCAACCTCACGATCGACGACGGAGCTCCCGATGGTCTGCCTCTTCCCCGCTCCTCGGAGGAACCCGACGATGTCAAAAAGGAGGAGGAGCAGCTGAGTCACGGTATCCACGCTCGTTCGCTGATGCAGCAGCGGGCCACGTCGATGCAGCAGCATGTTATTAAGACTCCCGACGAGCCGACTCAACGGTTGACCATTAGTAATCTGGTGCTGACAAATTTCAAGTCCTACGCAGGCCGACAGGAGGTCGGGCCTTTTCACAGTGTGAGTATAGAGAGGGAGATGTGGGATTTACAGAATTTACGGACTGTTGACTTTGTTGATGATCTGTTGGTTTTGTGGGTGGTTACTTGAGGCAGGATCTATGGAGTGTCACGTTTGGTTGATATTCTATGGGTTCTGTTTGAGGTGACTTTCTTAGGGTGTGTGATGGGGTTGAGTTGGGAGTTGGAGTTGGTTGGGAGTTCAGATGGTTAAGGTGGCTCAAATATGGGAAGCTGTATTGACCACCTTAATTGGGAGCCTACAATCAAGAGACCCCAATGATGCACCTGATTCGACTCAGTGGTTCAAATCATTGATATCGGCTCTTCTGTTGGTCATTGGCATCAACTAAGATTCAGTTCATTAATTTGTGCTGCTCAATGTGCTTTTATCAAAAGACTCCAACCACTTGACTCAACCTCTACAACTGCCCTGAGCGGTTCGAGATCACGTCACGTAATCACATGACATGACACGTGACATATCGGTCACTGCTCACCGCTCCGCACTTTGTGCTCCGCGCTTCGTGCTTTATTCTTCGTTTACTAACCCAGTCTTTCTCCGCCGTCGTTGGCCCCAACGGTTCCGGAAAGTCCAACGTCATCGACTCGCTTCTCTTCGTGTTTGGTTTCCGAGCGTCGAAAATGCGACAGGGCAAGCTTTCTGCGCTGATCCACAACTCCGCCAACCACCCGAATCTCACCTTTTGCTCGGTGGAGGTGCATTTCCAGGACGTGATTGACGAGCTGGACGGAACCACCTCCGTGGTGCCTAATTCAACCCTCATTGTCGCTCGAAAGGCATACAGCAACAACACTTCTGTGTACACCATCAACGGCAAGAACTCGTCGTTCACCGAGGTGACGACTTTGCTCAAGGGCAGAGGAATCGATCTGGATCATAAGCGGTTCCTCATTCTCCAGGGTGAAGTCGAGAGTATTGCGCAGATGAAGGCCAAGGCTGAGGGCGATCACGATGACGGTCTGTTGGAGTACCTGGAGGATATCATTGGTACTTCTCAGTACAAGACTCCGATTGACGAGGCTCAGGTTCAGATTGACTCTTTGAACGAGGTCTGTCTGGAGAAGAAGGGTCGTATGGAGATTGTCGAGAAGGAGCTGAACGGTCTGTCTTCTGAGCGAGACGAGATTGTCGGTTACCTGCGTCTTCAGAACGAGCTGACCCATAAGCAGTCTCTCTACTTCCAGATTCACGCTCAAAAGTGTCAGAAGGTGATTTCCATGAGTGAGCAGGTGATGGCCGAGATCCAGACCCAGCTGGCTGCCGAGGAGGAGCGAAATGCCGCCAACAGAGTCGAAATCAAGACTCTGGAGGACGGCGTCAAGTCCGAGGAGTCTGTTCTCAAGGGTCTGAAGAAGACGCAGACGAAACTCGCTTCGATTCTTGCTTCCCACGAGAAGGAAAAGGTGCAGCTGGAGGAGCGAAAGAAGCACATGGAGGCCAAGGCCAAGAAGCTGGAGAAGACGATTGCTTCTGCGGAACTCTCGCTCTCTTCCTCAGAGTCCTGGATCGAGGAGTACGACAATGAGAACTCTGGCAACATTGAGCAGCTCAAGGCGTACGGAGAGGAGCTTGCCGAGGCCGAGGAGCTCATGATTGAAATCCAGCGGGACCTGGGAGACAAGACGCGTCCCTTCTCTGAGAAGATTGACCTCCTCAAGCAGAAACTCGATCCCTGGAAGCAAAAGATTGTTGCCAAGGAGGGAGAGGTCAAGTCTGCTCTTAACAAGGTCGAGCTTGAAGAGGAGCGGCTTTCGCGGGCCGAAAAGGCCGTCAAGGACTCCGAGGCGTCCATCCAGGGCATCAAGCTCGAGGGCCGAAGTCTGGAGAAGAAGGTGGCTCACTCCGAGAAGGAGAAGGAGCACGTCCAGAACCAGATTGAGCTTGGAGAGCAGGAGTGCGAGCATGCCAAGGGCAAGTTGGCCGACATGAAGCAGCGTCTGGACGACATGCGGGCCCAGTACAACGATGCCAAGGAGTCGCAGTCGTCTCTGCAGTCTCGAGGACGGGTTGTTGGAGCTCTGATGAAACTCAAGGACTCTGGCCGTCTTCCTGGCATCCATGGCCGTCTTGGAGACCTGGGAACCATCGACTCCAAGTACGACACTGCTGTTTCTGTGGCTTGTCCCAAACTGGACAATATCGTCGTTGACACCATTCAGACCGGTCAGGCGTGTGTCGAGTACCTGCGAAAGAACAACCTCGGTACCGGCGTGTTCCAGCTCATGGACAAGATTGGCAACCGACGTCCCAAGAACTTCAACACTCCTGAAGGTGTGCCTCGGCTGATCGATCTGGTCAAATGTGAGCCTCAGTTCATCCCCGTCTTCTACGCTGCCATGGGCGAGACTCTCGTTGCCAAGGATCTCGACCAGGCCAACAGAATCGCCTACTCTGGAGGACGGTACCGAGTCGTGACTCTGCAGGGCCAGCTGATTGCCCGAAGTGGAACCATGGCCGGTGGAGGTCACGTGAAGCGCGTGGGTCTCATGGCCATCACTGGTTCCGAGCGAAGCACCGCCAAGGCTCTTTCTGGCGAGGAAATGCGGGCTCTGGAGACCGAGATGGAGTCCGAGGAGAAGCGGTACGGCGTTGCCAACACCACTTACCACCAGATGGTTGCTTCTCTGCGAGACTTGAAGGAGCGTCTGCCTCAGGTCGAGGTGGAAATCTCCAAGGTGGGTCTTGAGATTGAAGCTCTTGCTCAAAACTACAAGTCTGCCGATCGACAGCACAAGGAGCTGATTGCTGAGCTGGAGAGCGTTCAAAAGGGTTCTGTTCTCGAGGAGGCTCGTGAGCACGTTGCTTCTCTCGAGGCTGAAGTTGAGGAGCTCAAGTCTCAGTGTTCTTCCATCGACGAGGAGATTGCGTCTCTCGAGGAGAAGATTATGGAGACTGGAGGTCTCAAGCTGCGAATGCAGAAGTCCAAGGTCGACGGTCTGGTGCAGAAGATTGAGATTGTGCAGGGCAAGATGAAGACCGGCAACAAGGACCGGTCCAAGGCCCAGCACAATGTCACCAAGCAGCAGCGGGTGATTGCCGAATCCCAGAAGGAGCTGCAGTCGTTCCAGGAGGAGTGTGCTCCCTTCCAGTCCAAGTTTGACGCTCTGGAGCAAAAGGTGGCCGAGTGCGAGACCGAGTCCGAGGAAGCCACCAAGACCATGTACGAGCAGGAGGAGAAGGTGTCGCAGCTGCGCAACGAGCTGCAGGAGAAGCAGGCCGAGATTTCCGAGCTGCGAAAGGCCGAGGTCGAGCTCAAAAACTCGCTGCTGCAGCACAAGACCAAGGTCGAGGAGGAGGGTGTCAAGAAGGCTCAGTGGGTCAAGCGACTGCAGGGTCTGGCGATCCACAACATTGGCGAAATGTGTGGACAGCCCGATGAGCCTGAGGAGACGTCTTCTCCCTTGGTGGAGTATTCTGAGGACGAGCTTGAGGGCCACAGCGTGTCTGAACTCAAGGAGGAGATTGTGGAATTGGAGAACTCCGTGGAAGGCATCGATATCGACTTTGCTATTCTCGAGGAGTACGCTCGACGGGCACGTGACTACGAGACTCGAAAGTCTGCCCTTAACGAAGCCGTCGAGGAGCGAGAACAGTCGTCCAAGCGTCTCGAGGAGCTCAAGTCCAAGCGGCTGTCCGAGTTCATGTCTGGTTTCAACGCCATTTCCATGAAGCTCAAGGAGATGTACCAGATGATCACCATGGGTGGAAACGCCGAGCTGGAGCTTGTGGACTCGCTTGACCCCTTCTCTGAGGGTATTCTCTTCTCGGTCATGCCTCCCAAAAAGTCGTGGCGTAACATTTCCAACCTGTCTGGTGGAGAGAAGACGCTGTCGTCTCTGGCTCTTGTGTTTGCGCTCCATCACTACAAACCCACCCCTCTGTACGTGATGGACGAGATTGACGCTGCTCTGGATTTCCGAAACGTGTCTATTGTCGCCAACTACATCAAGGAGCGGACCAAGAACGCGCAGTTCATTGTCATTTCGCTGCGAAACAACATGTTTGAGCTCGCCCAGCGGCTCGTGGGCATCTTCAAGGTCAACAACATGACCAAGAGTGTGACCATCAAGAACGTGGAGGCCGTTGAGGCTGCCGCTGCTGCTGCTGCAGCTGCGAAGATCCCTCCCATGACACCTGGTCCTCGAGTTCCCATGACTCCCGGGCTTCACAGAACGCCAGGAACGGTGCACAGAACTCCTGGACATATGAGAGTTCCCCCGCCAGCGTTTGGAGGAGCGGGAATGGGCGTGTCATCTACACCCAGAGTTCCCCAGACGCCCAGAGTGCCCAACAAGGCGACCCAGGCGGGTTTCGTGGAGGGTTAGAGAGAGAGAAAAGTTGTGTATAAGTATTTATGATTAGTTAATGGATGTATATTAGTGTATGGAGAGTAGAGGAAGGTGGTTGATGAGTTGTAAGAGTGATACGAAACACTTTTGAAACTGATACAAGTATGACAGTTGCACAAGTTGTGGTGCCTAACAAAGACACAGGGGCTTTGGGGGATGACTAATGTGCTAGAAGTAATCAGCCATGAGACTTCTTGGAAACATAGATGCTCCAACCTTTGTGACATGATCAAACCCTTGAATCAGAGATCAGTATCGAAGAAGTGACAATTAGTCTGTTTTTTAATGTCAATGAGTGTAAGGGGCTGAAAACTGGAGTTTTCACCCCTTAGTCAGTGTTTCAAGACTGTCAAAGGTGTGACGAGACCAACCACAGCATCTGGGCTCGTTCTATTGTACGTTTGGAGAACACAATGAACAAATATTGTTGAGTGGCGATACAATGTACCTGGTACAGCGCTTGTATCACAATGAGTACAATGAATTGTTAGAGAGGATGTGTCTATTTTAGAATGTTACTGGAGAGACCTGTGGCAGATGCTTCATAGGACCAAGTTTCAATACTTCCACTTGAGAACCAGTACAAGTTCACTCTCGAGAACTGAAGATTCAAACTGTTATGAACTGTGTGGATTTTTCACCGCACTATACAAAATCATCCGACAATCTTTATAGGTACAAGTAACTGCTTGGCATAATACCGTCCATTTGGAGATATTATAGACGAGCAAATGCCGAAAAAGGTGGCTATGGAGTACTCCGTACTAATTCTCGACGAACGGATCCACCAGTGATGTCATTTACAGTAAATCTGACTCAGACTTCTGTTCTCACTTCTTCTCTGTACCCCCACTTCCATAACACCGAGACTCGAACAAGCGATTTCCAGACCGTACAAACCGTATGGTACCTGCAACTTTTGAGACACCGGAGCATGACGTAGACAACGGTTTATTGTTATTACGATGTTTTGGGCTTTTCCCCGGATAATTCCTACTCCAAACCAAAAGTCTCCGTTCTGCTCCTTCCCCCCATCTCTGTTGAGTTCGTAAACGCTTCCTCTCCTTGTGTGCGTCCCGTTATCGTCCGTTCGTCCAGACATGCAGGGCTCGAGCACACAGACAGGGGTGGCACAGCGAATATGTGCATCTATCTCCTGTTCATCCGGATCGGGTGCTGAAACGGTCAAGATGAGTTAGTAAGCGAGAAGAGATGAATGTGAAGGTGTAGGCATGCAAGTATAGCCGAGACAGGTGTACAGCGATATCGCTGATCGGGGTAATTGTGTAATCTGAAAGATCTGCGAAATCACAGAAGAAAATCACAGAAAAAGACCTAAACAATCTCTTCTAACCATTGAGCTGTTCTCTTAGAGCTGTATTCGAGCAATACTCCTGTTCGTTGAGTAATTGTACTCCTCAAAGACTACAAACAACGCTCAACATGTGCTTTGCCAAATTCGAACATGTGGCAACACCCATCCACCTCTCTCATTCGCTACTGCTTATCATCTCCACATCTCCATCTCCACTTTTCCAGCGTTTAGGTGTATGTCGATCTGCCCTGTAGCCATGCATACCCCACAAACCACGGTGTGTGTGCGATCTTGGAGTTGGGGCTGTAGCAAACCGGATGTCAGAGAAATCTCGATTATTTATCTATTGTGTCTTTTTCCAATTTCCACATATTCTGTCACTTTCTCATTTTCTGTCATTTTACCTTACTCCTAATTGGCGTGTTTTTAGAACGTCTTTCATACCTTCCCAGCCTACACTCCGCTCTTAGGGTACATCCGTCTACCGTGTCCGAAACCGTGCTGATGCGTCTCCGTCTTCCTTCGTTTTTTCCACCTTTTCCACTTGTCAGTCGGACCGAACAACGGAAAACGGACTTAAAAGACGTCCCCCACGATAAGCGCTGCAGGTGGGGAAGATGAGACAAGTGGGTCAGTGAGAAGAAGATACAAGAAGATACATACAAATGATAAAGAAGAAGAGGTGAAAGAATACGACAATGTACGATAAATAACATGTATGATGAAAGAAGTGTACATACTGTCACAAGTCTTGGTATGTAGCTAATCATATTATCCTTCTTGGCTGTATCTGCTGTCTTAGGGTAATACTTGCACCTCCACAATCGACCGATATACGAGCAAAAAATATCGCAGTCGCTTATTCCTAACGGTGAGAACTGACCGTACCTTAGCTGTACAGAGCCGTATCGCGTGACTACAATAGCAAGCATCTAACAGAACTTGTATACAGAATAACGCCTTCCTTGGAACAACGCTGAGATAAAATTAGATGCGCAAGGAGATGCACTTCCGGAAGTATAGCAAGTGAATGCCGGTGAGTCAAATGCCGTGACGCGAGACGTGAGTATTTGCGTCATTGAAAAAGCCCTACTCGAAATGCTTTGCTGTTCTCGTTCTTCAGTCAATAGGTTCTCATTCTCCCCCATCTCATCACCTTAAACCCCTCGATGATCATCTACTTTATTTCTCTCGATATCTTATCCACCTTATTCGTCCACCTTATTCGACCTGTCCATGGGGGTCATAACTCTCTTGTACAACTGGTCCACTTTTGCTTTTCGCGTCTCTGATTTTTGCCCAAGACAGAATCCGCAAACAAGCCACAGCCACTAACAAAGCGTTCCACACCCTTTTACGTGCACCCTCC
This sequence comes from Yarrowia keelungensis, assembly GCA_001600195.1. NCBI lineage: Eukaryota > Fungi > Ascomycota > Dipodascomycetes > Dipodascales > Yarrowia > Yarrowia keelungensis. Next base: position 1,979,398 of record BCJD01000003.1, on the reverse strand, counting down.
TGCACCACAAACGCATGCCGCTCTTCTGTACGGACAGTATTGGTCAGAAGTTGAGAAGTGCATGCACCAGTAGCACAAGTGGTAGCCATAGTAGTAGCAACTGATAGATCGTTTAGCAACAACCAAACACCTCGTTTTCCTCTCACATTTCTATCATAACCGTTGCCTATGACATCCAATTAGCTCAGTCTAATACGCTCGGATCACCGGAGATTTTAAATTTGGAATCTGGGGAAGGCAAAGTTTGGAACTGATTTTGCAAAGCTGGAGAAACACAAAGGCGAGGGTCATATCCTTCTTTTCGTCTGCGACGCCCGATTCAGCACAGGTAGAGAACAGCAGCGTATCTGTACCGAAGAGTGGCGTTTGGCGGTAAAACTGAAGCGGCTTTTGACAGAGAAGAATAAGATGAAGAATAAGAAGTGAAAAGGGACGACAACAATCTAACCAGATAGACGAACAGCACACTGGCAGCATTTCTTCTCACACCTAAATACCTACAAACCATACAGCCTTACGTCTCTACCTATTTAATTCAGTCTTACTCTGCCAGGTGAGTTACCCTGCCTAGGCAAAAGCTGCCGTTTCCACAAACAAGGTTTTCCACCTAGGGCAACTTTTGCAAATGAGAACCTGAGCCACGACGTCATAACCAACAAGAGCTCAGACAAAGACGTGCAAAGTAGTCTTGTGTGCAAGCGACGAAAAGCAGCGGTATTATTGGGCTTGCAAATAGGGGCGGGGTACTAGCCACAGCCACTAGCGAGACCTAACGAGGTTTTATTATGGGATGATAGAATGAGCACAAGTGCCGGTAGATGAGAAAATTATCGACGAAAATTAAGAAAACTGAAACTTGTCCAAAAAAAATCTCAATGGGTGAACACTTTAGACACGAGAGCTCCCTATAATACACTGGGTCTCAGTCGGTGTCTCAGGAGTCCGTTTTCCGATCCGAAGTAAGCAAAAGCCATGTGGCTGATGTGTAGATCCGTAAAGTGGGGCTGTGGCTGATTGTGGAGTACAATACCTCCGATCGCCGCTGGATACGTTTTGTTTTTTCTTTTTCCAACCTTCGTTCGTTTCCTTCCTCTTTTTCACTCGCGTGCTAATCTGTACTCAAGTATCAGTCACAGCATTGTATGCCCGTTCTAGGGGAAAAAGACGCTACTGCACGTCACAATGGCGGTTGATTGTGACTGGGTATTAGTAAGGCGGCAGTCATGACACTAGCTCGATATCTGTGTTTCAACTAGTTGTTCGATTCTGACTGTTTTTTTGCACCTCCCCCTAGCCACATTTCTTGTTCTCGAGTCTTCTCTTTTTTCAGCCACTGGCATTGTGTGGTGCGGCTAATTAGCTATGCCCACCTGTCACTACCCTAACCCCCATGTGCCCCACAGATTGACATTGCATGGTCCAGACAAAGAGATAAAGAAAAGAGGGTTTGTTGACCCCAGGAAAAAGCGGGTGCCCAAAAGCTAGTTTGCACTCTTGTGTCATTCATTTAAATACGTCCAAGTCCAAGGAGACATCATCATACTAACGATTGGCGAAGGACTGAACGAAGAGACACAGACATAGCAGAGAAACAAACACAGACGATACTCACACAAACAGACACACTCACAGACACACCCACACACAGACACACCACTTACTCAACTCACACGACACGACTAACAACTCAACAAAATGCCAGACGGAGCTCAAGCTTGGTGAGTACGAGAAAGGAGTACGAGAAGACGTGGAAATGATACCAGGTGGAGGGGGGGGTAGATGGGAGTGCAAAAACTGCGATTCTATTGCACAAACCACTTCTTTTGGAAGCTCCTCCCTATTCCCGTTTTCTGGTTATGAGTGACATGCAGGGTGTCAGGTCATGGGGTACTTTGGGAACTTAGTTGGGAGAAGGCGGAATTTAGGAGACTAAGTGCTCCCGAGTGCTCCAACTCCCAACGTGTCCTTAAGACTTGATACTGAAGCTGACTAATCCTATTTGCCCCATGATGATAGGATGTCGTCACTCACGACCTACGGCCGCTCACTTCCGTGCTAACTCAGGAAAATAATCAAAACCCCCGGATCCCACACAGACCGAATCGCGCAAGCCTGCGATCGGTGCCGGTCCAAGAAAATCAAATGCGACGGCAAAAGACCCCATTGCTCGCACTGTGTCAGTGTTGGCTTTGAGTGCAAAACCTCAGACAAACTGACACGTAGAGCCTTCCCCCGAGGCTACACAGAGGCCCTGGAGGACCGGATCCGGCAGCTGGAGGCGGAAAACAACAAGCTGCTGGGCATTCTCGACCTCAAGGACGAGCAGATGGAGATGATCAACCGGGTCTCCAGCGTGATGGACAGAAAGGAGGACAACAAGAGCAGTGCAAAGGCGTCGCCAAAGACAACCCCTCCGGTTGAAACAAAACCCGCCAAGCCTGTGGCTTCACCAGTGTCGCCTGTTTCGCCTACTTCTGCTCCTGCTGACGACTCAGAGCCCTACACTGTTCGTCAGGCCAAGGTCATCTCGTCGGATGGCTCGTTTAGAGGCGCTTCTGCCGGAGGAGCGTTCCTGAAGGTGCTGAGCGACAGATTCCGGCCCAAGAACCCCAAGGTCGTGCCGCTCATCCAGCAGCTCTTCACCAACCTGTCGCGGTCCTCTGACTACGACAGATACACGGACGCGACTGCTCCCACCAAGCGAATCGCGTTCGTCGAGGCGCAATCCACTCTCTCTTTCCTCAACCAGCTGTACATCCCTCCCATGGTCATCACGGACCGACTAGTCAGCACGTATTTCTCCGAGTGGCACGCCATGTTCCCCGTGCTGGACCACTGCCAGTTTCTGGCCGACTACCGGCTGTTCAACGAGCTGATGGCTGCTTCGTCGATGGACAAAAACTCGCCTGCTGCGTTCCGAAAGCACGAGCAGAACTACGCGGCGAAAATGTCGGTCGACATCAAGTACTTTGCCACGACGCTGCTGCTGGTGTGTTCTTTGGCGGCCCACTTTATTGCTCCTCAGATTGCCGACGTGGTATCGATTCCCGAACTTGAGCGAAACTGGCGGTCTCTGCTTGAAATGCCCCATGTGATTCTCCCCCTGGCCTCTACTACCGCGTCCACGCGTCTGTTGGCAGCCTACAACCTGGCTCTCACGTACTCGCTTCACGTGAACGCCATTGACGATATCTGGAAGTACCGGTCTCTGGTGTCTGCCACGTGTCTCAGAATGGGTCTCAACAGATGCCAGGATGGTCTGCGGTACGAGAACGGCACTGCTCTGACTCCCTACGACCAGGAGATCCGTCAGCGACTCTTCTGGGTGTCTTACATTCAGGACACGTTTGTGGCGTCTTTCATGGGTACCAACCAGAGCTTTATTCTGGACGAGGTCAAGTGTGGTCTTCCCTCAGTGGACGACGAAGGTCTTCAGCATCTGCGAGATACCGACTCTTCGACCACCGAGAGCCAGAACGCCCCCCACTGCTTCAGAGCCATGATTTCCTTCTCCCAGGTTCTCTCTGAGGTCATTTCCGCGCTCTACACTCTGTCCAAGACCTCGCAGTCCACCAAGGTGATCATTGAGCTGGAAAACAAGCTGCAAAAGTGGCATCGGGAGCTCCCCAGCGATCTCAAGTTTGAGTTTGCAAACGGAATGCCCGTGCCCACTTGTGGAGGTGTGCATCAGAAATCTCCCCTCCTGTACCTCATGTACAACTATGCCAAGATTCTGATCCATCTCCCTGCTCTCTGTGGCGAGTCGCGCAACAGTACCACTCAAAACGCGGCTTCCATTGCCGTCATCCAGTCTGCCAAGAGCTACGTGCAGGTGAGCAACTACCTGCGGGTCAGAAACGTGCTCCCCACGCTGTGTCTCAACCCCTCGGGTGTGTCTGCGCAGCTCATGCTCGTCATTCTGTACGGGTCTGTGGACTACTCCAAGGGCGGCAGTCTGCTCCAGGAGGTGCGGCAGATGGTGCCTCAGTGCATTGAGGGTCTGAACTCGGACATGAAGCTCCAGATCCCGGGTAGCATCAACCTGGACAGCTACGATCTGCTGGAGGAGATTTCCACCATCATTCTGGCCTTCCCTGCTCGAAAGAAGTCCACCAATGAGGTCAAGAGACGGGGAAGCAGGGTCGTTGAGCAGCCCGAAAAGACTCAGCCTGCTGCTGTTTCTGCCCCTCCAGCTGCTCCTCTGCCTATTCCTGTCAAGGAGGAGATCATGTTCAAGGAGGAGGGACTGTTCAACGATATCCATGTCAAGATTGAAAACTCGCCTCCTGAGCCTCACGACTCCCTCGAGCACTTCCTTGGCACCAACGCAATGGTCACTCCCGCTCACACAGCGTCTGCTCCTTCGTCTACTAACGGCGAGGACGATTTCAAGGGCACCACTACTTTTTCGCAGGCCAGCTCTGCGTGTGGACAGCTTGAACAGACGCGGGAGTCCTGGGACGTGATCGACGACTCGTTCAAGACGCTGATGATGCCCAGTGTGACGACAGGAGGAGCCGCTCACTGCAACATGCGGTCCCTGAGTGTCGGCAACCACTCCATGGCCGTGGACTACACTCATCAGCACAACGGACACCAGCAGCAACACCAGCAGCATCATCACAACAGTATCCCGGCTGATCTGTTTGCTCCTCTGCATCCCCAGCAACTGACAGCCACCGGGTTCACGGACATTGATAAGGTGCGGCCTGCAGGTGGAGATAACTTTGACTGGGGAGTGAACGGTATTCTGGACTGGGATTGGAAGTAACAGGGCGGTGTACATAGGTGCATGTTTATTTATATTAGCTAATTTTATTGTTTGATTATAGAAGTGGAGGATGCTGAAGAGGTAGAGCCTTTAAGTAAGTACAAAGTGATAACTATCCAGAGTAGACTCTTAAGACATACGATATAGAGCAATAGAGACACAAGGGAACGGTATGTAACGCTGTCGAGACTTATTCATGTTTTGAAGCAAGAATGAACAGCACTCCTTATTGATAGTTTTATGTATCGTTTTATGTATCGTGATCTACAGACATACTCGATGCCTGTAGTCTCTCAGGTATAGCTCAAGATACTCATGCTTCACAGTGACTGATACTCTTCAAAAGACGCATCAAGCTGAGAAGATCAGGGGCTTATTACCTGATAAGAAGAGTGACTTCATGTGTCGTCTTTTGAACTGCTATAAGCATCTTCTACACACCATCTCAGTGAGTGATACAAGTACAAGACTTTCAAGTGCTGTGTTGACAAGTCAAATTTTTGGAAGAAGAATAGAACACCTGCTTGTACTTTTGTCCCTTTTATACCCCCTACCTTCTCTTTATGGACATTCTGCGTCTTTATTACTCTCTCTCAGCCTCAGATGATACTTATTGCAGGTGTACCTACGTTCATTTCTCAAGTGTATGATGTCGCCAGATTGTATGGCAGAGGCGTGAAATGAGAGCGAAAACACCGAGTATATAGCTAATCGTTATTTCATCAAGTAGTACTACTTGTTGCTGTGTTTACAGCACAGTCGTTCAGTCATGTTACCCACAATCGATTCCAAGACGGTGTTCACGAGATTTGTCAATATCATACAGGGAACAGCTCAGCAGTTATCTCCACAACCGCCAAAAACGCACTTTGGAGAATGTTTCCTCTGTCAGGACAGTTTACAGCAACCCCCTTTTTACACTGGAGCTCCGAAACCCGAACATACCCAGCTGTGTCTTACTCCAGATGCAATAACAGAACTTCCAAATTGTGGTCACTCTTTCCACCACAAGTGTTTCAACGTTGACCACCACGAATGCTGTCCCGTCTGTCATCTTCCCTTTGTGATTATCCGAATCTCTCAAGCCACTGATTCCTGGATATATCAGTGTCCCCCTCATTTTGTCCGTTGGTTGTCTTTCTGGTCCATGGTTCTCGAACGTCGTCAGAGGTTACCGTCGCTATCGCCATGGAGACTGCTCACCAAAATCAAAGACCCCAAAGTCTCCTTCTTTATGCCTACAGAGGACGACTATGGGTACTTTCGGTGAATCTTGAAGAGGACATTGTGCCATGCCATGATGAGCCATAATGAGCCAGGTCTGCTCTGTGAAAAAGAGTATGGCCGAAACAGTCACGCCAGTGCGGTACGACTATTATTTATAATTGATTGTTTGTTTGTGAGAAAGTCCATAATCTGGAGTCCCATAAAGTAAAGAAGGTGGAGTAAAACGACGTGAAAAACAGAAGCTATTGAATCGATGTAAACACGGGGACTTGAGATTCAGATGAACTATTGCCCATTAATAACACTCATATAATTTCTTGTCCCATATCTTCACCTTCCCCAACAAATAACCGTCCTCCACTCCCCCAACTAAGTTTGTTCAGCTTAGTTGACACCACTTTCGGCCAAACTCAAAACGACTCGACGGTAACCACCAAAAAGCACACGACCACAACATCGAGGACGTGACAAAAAGAAAAAAAGATGGCGACATCCGCAGGATTCGAACCTACGCGGGGAAACCCCAAGAGATTTCTAATCTCTCGCCTTAACCGCTCGGCCAGGATGCCAGTTTCGTGAAATTCTAAAAAAAGTGGACACCACATTCAGAAACAGGGGTCACGTGACCGGCGAAGAAAAAGGCGATTTTAACTGCGTTACAGGGGAGATCTGGGAATGAGAGTGGTATCAAAAGATGGAGATTTTAGATGAGAATAGGCTGGAATAGTTAGATTTGCCATAACTCTTCTTTCAAAGCTTAGATCAAAGAAGTTGTGATTTGCAGGGGTGAATTATGAAGTGAACACAACAAAGAGCAAACGGAACTCCAAGAACGAGACAAAGAACAATTCAGAGTGTCAGCTAAAGTTATAGCCCATTTCACCCAAATTTCGCTCACGTGACCTCAACAAGAACCCAACAAAACCTGTCCTTTAGCGTCGTTCCCTCGGCATGACTCAATTGAGTCACGCAAAACCTTATTCCCTCTCCCAAGGCCAGCAGCGAAAAATCGCCGTGGTGAGAAATTTCAGCACACTTTGCATCCCTGATACGGCATTTTGGAGCGGCGAAAATGAGTGAAAATCTGGCTCTGATTTCTTTGTTGGTGAGTGGTGTGATTGGCGAGATGGGTTTTGTCGGATCACGAGTTTTGGTCATTTGAGGGTGTGTCTAGATCTGATACAAGAGCAAGATGAATGCAAACAACTTATCTCACCCTTCTTTCTTCTAACCCAGTCCGGAGGAATTGCGGGAACATGCACGGATCTGTGTTTCTTTCCCATTGACACGTTGAAGACGCGATTGCAGGCCAAGGGCGGTTTTTTTGTCAATGGAGGCTGGCATGGAGTGTACCGAGGAGTGGGGTCTGCTATTGTGGCTTCAGCTCCCGGAGCTTCTCTGTTTTTTCTCACCTACGAGTACACAAAGACGCACCTGACTCCTCACGTGCGAGCTCTGATTCTCAACGACGATGTGGCTCAGGGTGTGACCCATATGATCGGTGCTTCTCTTGGAGAGGTTGCTGCGTGTATGGTTCGAGTTCCATCTGAGGTGATCAAGCAGCGGGCTCAAACGGGCCACTACAAGTCGTCCATGGACGCTCTGAAGTCGATTCTCAACAATTCCAGCGGCGAGGGTGTTCTTAGAGGTCTGTATCGAGGGTATGCTACCACCATTGTTCGAGAGATCCCCTTCACCATGATCCAGTTTCCCCTGTATGAATATCTCAAGAAAAAGTGGGCCAGAGCCACCAACCGAGACGTGGTCACCTCCAAGGAGGCTGCAGTCTGTGGCTCTTTTGCTGGAGGAGTAGCTGCTGCTCTGACGACTCCCCTGGACGTCATCAAGACGCGGCTCATGCTCCACAAGCAGCGGCAGACGTTTTTCCAGACGTACCGCCAGATTGTGCAGACCGAGGGCTACAGCGCTCTGCTCAAGGGCATCGGTCCTCGAACCATGTGGATTTCCGCGGGAGGAGCCATTTTCCTCGGAGTCTACGAGACCGCCAAGAAGAGTCTGACTGCAGTCTTGGATAAGCCTAAGCTGGAGTGAATGACGCATGATGTATGACTGACGAATGTAACAGTAATGAATTATGACTTGAAAGGGGGGTGGTGGTAACTGCGGTTAGAAGCTGTAGCTATAGCCAAAGGAGGTAAACCTCTTTACTTACAGCACGGTGATCTTGATGAAACAGCTTGAGCACTTGGTCTATGACTGACGAATGCAACAAGATGTACTGTAATGACTTGAGAGGAGGTGGTATTGTAGAACTAATTATGGGTTAGAAGATGTAGTTATAGCCAGAGTTATGATGATCTCGATTCAGTTTGAGACACTTCATTTGCAGTTAATGGTTGATATGACACTCATCTTACTAATGGGAGATGGCCAAGAATGAGGTTGATGGTGTTTTGTTTAGCCTCAAGAAGTACTTCGACTAACTTAGCTGTACAGTATGTCTATTATCATCAGCTAGGAACACACACTTGAGGACTGCCTTCGTACAATCTTTAGCTCAAGTCATGTCCAGATAACTGATCACGAGAACTCTTGGCTTTACTGATATTGATGAATACTTGGAAGCCCGAATTGGAAGTACAGAAGATGATCTAGCTTATCATTCATCTAAAGTGTACAGCTCATAGAGGTGATGTAAGTGGGAAAAAAGATCAAAGCCGTTTTCACACGATATGAGAAACTTTCTGGGACACTGGCTATCTACTTGTACAACTCGATAGTTATCCACTCTTTCGAAAATTGAACAGGATAACACGCTTTGTTATTACAGCCTCAAAACCATCTCTTCCTCCTTCAGCCTCATTGACTTGTCAGCTTTATAGTTAGGGTGGCTCAAGTAGACGTGTCATGTTTGTCATAAAGAATAGACATGTAGAAGACATTCAAAACAATCATGCATCTACAAATCTTACAACATGAACATATTTACCACTTTTCCAACTCTGACACATCATGTTTTGGAGAACAGATCAACCAATAGCAAATAAATACATGTACCCATCTTCCACTTACCCCAAGATCACGTCATGACCCTCTTCACCCTCCCCCCTTTTTTAGTCAACGAGATCTTGACCTACCTGGATACCTCCGATCTTGTTGCCTTCACTCAGGTATGCCGTCTCTGGCGAAGTGCTATCGAAGACAACTTTGGCTTCTTTCACTATCTGAAGCTCCAAAATCCGCTTTGGAGTCTAGATTCCACTCATAGAAGCACCTGGAAGGAATGCTACCTCGCTCAAAGATTAAGAGACACAGAAAAGGTCGTTTTTCAGGACCCTCTCAGCACCCCTACTTGTGTAAGATACCTCCGTATATCCAGAAACGTACTGCCTGAAGCTGGGTCTTTTTGGCAGCTTGGAAGACGAAAGAGAGACGTGAGTGCTCCTAACTGGTACAATCCAGTCCAACAAAACATGTGGGAGTACAAAGAACGGCTGAGAGAAGGAAAAGGAGACGACTTTTCGTTCCATCCATCCAGAAACAGCATCTATGGAACTCTGGTGAGTCGATATGGAATGTCTATAGACGCTGCTGAGTCAGATACCGTGCTTGTAACTACTCCTCAGGTTCTGGCTATCATGAGACAAACCACTCCTCCTGCTAAGCTTCACATCACCTACAAAGATTATCCTCGGGCTTCTCATATTTCGTTCATGAGTGGAAAATCCGAGAGCTACAAACTCATTGCACTTGGAGAAATCGTCGTTCTCAGAATCGTGTGTCATTCAGACATGACTGAAACGTTTGTATACAACTACAAGGGTGAGTCGAAAGTGGTTTTTCAGAGAAAATGCTCATACCATCGAGGACCTGAAAAACACGACTTTTTCATCTACGACGGATACATTTGGGAAATAGTGCGACGTCCACATCAATCCAGACTAGTCATCAAAACTGTGCAACCCTCAAATCAGCCTCAAATTGCTATTCCATACAGTGGAAACATGGATAACGGTCTTCCAGCAGTCCAGGACTCCTCTTTGCCTCACTTTGTGCTCATTTTCGGACACACTGAAGCCAAGTATCTGGTGAACATGACCACAAAAGAGGTCTTCACCTGGTACCACCACCTGCATCTTCCAAGAGACTGCACTATTGTAGGAAGAATGAAAGAAGACAAAAGCCTGGCGGCTTATACGTTTTGCGAGACGTTCGTCGCTGAGCTGAATGACGATTGTGAAGAGTTCCCTGAGAGTCCTCAGGAGGAGGATGAACCGGTAGAGTGTCTGAAACTGACGAGTCTGTGCTAAAGAGTGGGTTCAAAATAGATAGTTAATGTATATGCTTATGTAAGAGTGAGGGTGGAGTCCGTAGTTGACGGTCTTAGTGAAGAGAGAGTCCATAGTTGAACGTCTTATTCAGAGTGAAGAAAAAGTCCTAAGTTATGTCTTATGCAGAGAGAAAAGGTCCATAAGTATGTCTCATGTAACAGAAAGAGAACGAAGCTAACGCTTCATTCTCTGCTTCATTCTCTGCACACCATCACCTTCCCCCCAATCTTCCTCTTTTTCGCATACTTGAGCACAAAGTTCTCCGTTTTCGTACTCTTGTTCGCCTTGATTGGTTCAATAAACGGAGCAATTTCATCCAGTTCCCACTTATCCTTGATCTGAAACAGTCTTGCAAACCGCTCCTTGGGGTCCTTTGGCAGATCACTCTCACTCAATTTATGAATCATGGTCTCACAAAGAGCATACGAGCCCTTGATGAGATCCAGAGAGACCATATCTTCGTCGATAATCATGGGAATCGAGTTTTTCCACATGGACATGAACGTTTCGATTCTCACCGGCTCACCCAAAGAGTTTCGACCGATCCAGCTGATAATTCGCGTCAGATCAAGATTATATGGTTCAATAGGCGTCGTGGCAAACATCTTCAAAACTGCAGTCACTACAGCTGGAGAAGAGTCACTGACGATATCAGACGCACTCACGAGATTCATCTGCAGCTTCTGGCCGGCCAACGATGTCAAAATATCGTCCACAGTCTCTTTTATCAGCCCATCAGCAACCACACATGCCACTCCGTCGATCTCAACTCCTCCAATTTGAGCCCAAACCTGGTCAAACTGCACACCTGACATGCTGCTGCGGCTCTTGAGCGTCTCCACGTCATGCTTGGCGATATGAGAGTCGCCCATGATACTATCTCCATCATAACTGGGCAGATCAGAGGTATCCAACTGAGGCGATTCACTGAGCGTACACTCGAGAATCGGCTGAGTAATGCAAATGCTGGCTAGCCCATCGTCACGTGTCTCGACCAGATGCAGCGTGTTGCTCTGGCTACGCTGTTTGACGTTCCAGGTTGTGTTTTTGTTGCACAAAACGAGCTTGTCCTTGCCTCGAAGAGTGAGCGAGTAGTGTTGCAGTTGCTTGCTCTTTTTGTACTCCTCTTCTTCCTCCTGCAGCTCTCCGATGATCTGCTCGGGCAGCTCAATCAGCCGGTAAATGTTGCTCTTATCGTACTCTTCGTAGAAATCGAGTTTCATGGTGGTGATGATGAAGGAAAGGAAGTTTGTCGACGCGTTTCAATTTAGACGTGTCGTGCATGTCAGAAGTGGGAGAAAGAGGTACTCCAGAAGATGGTGATGAAAAATAAGGGGAGGTGAACCAATTGAAACAAAGCTATAGAATGGCCTATTTGCCGTCATTGTTAAAGTATCTGCTGCTCTTCTTTTAGTTTGTCTATGATCTGGAACTTCACAATTGCTACAACTTAGTCTGTCGATGGTCTCGAATTTCACAATTGCCACAACTCAAAATATTTGTACTAAAGAGGGTAAACGTTTTAGCACCATGGAATCAAGGAGAAAATTTCCAGTCGAATGGTATACTGTTTGCCCTTTTTGGTGTTAGTAACATATCCTCTTTAGAGCATACATCATAGTCGTTGAGCTCTAGGGCACAAGGTTAAGGAGACCGAACATTTGAGCTGAAGCGTCTCAGCAGAAGTACAGCCAAATTGACATGACGTGCAGCATTAATTCAACTAATTTAGCTGATTCCCCCTCTCTACACACTACTGATACCCCTAGTACCTATTCAGTGGCGAGATATGAACTCAATTGTGATATAAAAGGGCACTACAAGTAAGAATTTACGACGCATTTTCCATGTTCCCCCCTGAAATCCTCTCTATCGTCTGCAACCATCTTTCTCTCAAAGATGCTGTTTCCCTCAGTCAAACAAGCCAGCAACTGAGAAGAGACGTCTCTTTCAAAAGTGTTCTTCTCAGAGAGTGTCCCTACTACAGCGTCAAATACAGCACTTACAACGACTGGACAAGAGCAGCCTCCCACTACCCCAACGACCCTCCTTCTTCGTTTTCAAACGTCACTTTCTCCATCCACACAGACGAGCCTCTACCAAACGATTTGTACACTCTGTGCAAAGACGTGGAACAGACCTTTGGATGGGACTATCACGATAAGGGAGTGTGTTTCGAGGAGAATCTGTTGGATTTGACAGAGACAGGTTCTTCAACCAAAGTGCCCAAAAGAAATGATGGACTTGACAGAAAGAATATAGGCCCTCATAGTGGAAAACTCATTGAAACCCGCCATTCGTCTAAAGCACTTGCAGTTCTTTCTGAAAAACAGCAGCGTGCTATTCTTGGAGTTACCTATCGCAATGGAGAAATACGAGCTCACCATCCAAACGTCAAAGCGCCATTCAGACTTCAAGTTATTGAGGATACTGTAATTATACAAGGTCAGGGCTCTTCTTCAAGATCTCAAGTCTTCTACGTCACCCCAGGAAACGATTTGAAAGAAGTTGAGTGTTCTCTTACACACGGAGCACCAGCTGGAATCGCTCTATACAACGGAAACCTCTTCAGCGTTTATCTAGAGAGAACTGATCAGCTCAAAGTTGAAAGAGTAGACCTCACTACAGGTAACGATGGCAGAATCAACGACACAAATCGTCTCTTCAAAGTCTACCAAGACAAAAAGTATCCAGAGTACTGTGTCGTTTACAAAAGGAAAGGAATAGTGACTGGATTCGTCGACTTCAAAAACAGCCAAGCAGGAATCATTCCAGAGCACAGATACGGTAGCGGACGTGATGAAGAGGACTATTTTGTGATGTTTGGAGTGTCTCAGGGTAAACCTGGTGTGTGGAAGTATACACGAAAATACCTGGAAGACAAGTACAAGAACCAACATGGATCAGACTTGCCTGAAAACTTCATAAAGGCTCTGAAACTGGATGAGACGGATGATATTCATAGAATTTTTGGTGATGTTGATTTTGGGTTGGTACAGCGAGTCACTGAAGCACTCAGGGGTACGGGATTTATAAATTAAAAGAATAGCTGAGACTCAGTTGGACACCTTACTTGTACCTTGTCCCAGAATAGCTTCGTAACTTTCTCTTTTCCTCATGTGTGTCCTTATTCTGAAGAAAGCACAATTGGGTAATATTGTAATTCAAATGAATGTCAAGAAAAAAGCTGGATTCTGTTGAATTGTACTTGTAACGACACTCGGGTTCTTCCTTAAACAGCCAGCAACAATAAGAGTCCTGCGGTACTTGTAGAAATTGTATACGGTAAGTAAGTCCTTGTCTCCAACTTCACCCCTTCAACTCCTCCCTCACATCTACGAATAAATATATGCATTTCATTATGTAGCTATCGTGATCTACGAACACTTGTCCAGCCTCCTCCACCTCCCTGACCTGGAGCACCTGGACCTCCTGGAGCACCTGGAGCACCTGGAGCACCCCCGTTACCCTCCATACGTCCTGGAGACCCGTATGGAGGCAAGACACCTGTCGCTCGCAGCTCGTTGATGATATCGAGCGCTCCAGGACTGAGATCAAACTGGCCTGTTTCCCGGTTTAGCGTCAGAGGACCACCTCCTCCACTGTCTGGATCAATGTAGTTCATGGGGTTCATAAAGTCCTCGGCCTCCAGCCCGTTCACAAACACACGTCCAAGCTCGTCTTCGTAGACTTCATCGTCGTATGCGTAGCCGTCGTCAAACTCGTCGTCATACTCATCGTACCCGTCACCACCAACCATCTGAGGGAAAGGAGACATGGGAATGTCGAAGGGGTTAAACCGAGGCCGAGGCACAAACTCCTCTTCATCCTCTTCGTCTTCATCATCCCACTCTTCCTCTTCCTCATAGTCTTCCTCTTCTTCGTCTTCTTCATCTTCTCCTTCATTATAATCTTCTTCACCACTGTCAGCGTCTGGAGCTAAGCCAACGGGATAAACCACCTGCCGCCCTCTGCACTCACAGCTGGGATCACTGCAAGGTCCTCCTTCAACCACCTCGTCGTCAACGCACTCTCCAAGATAATGCTCCGGTCTGACATCAGCTCGAGGAAGCGAACGCTCCGACCACGTATCCTCCTCTGAAGTGTACGTTTCGTCAGCAGGTGCAGTGGGAATCCCAGCTGCGGAAGCAACATGGAAGCCGGGAATAGGAACGGGAGGCGGAACTCTTCGAGGCATTGTAGCAGGACGGTCGAAATCTTCGTCTGTGTCATCAGACTCAGTCCCGTTCTGAATCTCCCGCTCAGCTCGACGCACAGAGTCGTAGTAGTTGTCGTAGAAAAAGACGAGGAAGTCACGTGCAGCTGCCAGCGACTCTTCGGGCGTTTCAAACTGCGGCATCTCCTCCATTCTCGACTCGTAGAACTGCGTCAGGAACTCCCGTGTAGCCATCAGCTGCTCTTCGGAGCGCGAAAAGTCGTCTCCCGAGCCTCCCAGCTTTTCTACAAGACCCTCGATCGTCGATTCCATCTGGTAGTCGGCAATAATGACATCCTGAAGCACATGGTAGGTGTATGGAAAGCGAGACGTCTTGTTCTGGACATCTCGGATGTTGGGGATCATGCCTGGTTTCCAGACACGGTCGCTGAACGGCGCAATCTCGTTCCACTTGTAGCACAGATCGACAAATCCGTACAGACACAGCTGATGGGCAGGATGCAAATGACGAGCATCTTCACACAACTGAGTGAGAATGGAAATGTAGTTCATGAAGAGAGCGAGGTTGCGGGAAAAGGCCACGGGGTCTTCTTTTCCCTCCTGTTTGAGCTCCTTCAGTGTATCCAGACACTTGTCGAATCCCAACACCAGTCCATACATGATAGGATAAGAAGACAGATCAGCTCTTCCCTGAGACACTCTGAGCAAATAAAATAGCAAAAAGTCCGTACCAAACTCGCGATCCTCGATTGAGTCACTGCTGAGCATCATAGACAGTCTTTTCAGAGCCACAGGGTTGACTGCCAACTCCCGGATGATCAGCCGAGTAGCCACTCTTTCCAGCTCTCCCTCCTCATAGTAAGCGACGAGTCCCAATTCTGCCAGCGGCGGAATCACCTCCTCGCTCAATGCGGACTTTGCCACGGTTTTGTGGCCGTTACTGTGGTTGTTTTTGTTCTTCTGACGCAACACGTTCAGCTTTTTGCGTCGTCGGTCCAAGTGCCGTTTGCGGAACTGCACGTCCGACGCCGAGGCATGGTACACGATCAGCGTGATGGCCGAAAACGTGGCCAACGTCGACCCGAAAATCACGCAGCTGTCGCGTAAGGCGTTCATCGGATGGGTGAGGACAAGTGTGGAGATGCAATTTGACCCCATTTTGAGTTACCTGTAATAGCTGCATGTAGTGGGTTAGGGAGGGGTTGAAAGGGGAGGAGTTTGTGTGACGGCAAAGAAAGATGAGTAGATATTCGGACTCAGTGGGTGTGGATTAGTAGATTTCCGTTTTTAGATATTCAATTCAGTACTGTTATGACCACGTGGAATGGGTCCTCTACCCTCAACTAACTCAAGTAACTCAGTTGGGAGAATAGATAGAGATCAGGGGGTCTGGATTACGTAATCACATGGCACTTGTGAACGCTGTAACTACTAATCAGAGGGAGATTTGATATTTCAGAAGGTTGCATTTCATTGGGTAGACTATATGTGATTGGATCAGACCCTTTTGGAACAAGTTCATTGTTGTTCAAGCCATTATGACGATTCTCATATTTCGTATTACTGACACTTTCACGACAGTCTGTTCACTGATGTAAGAGAACAGTTGGTAATAGAAGGTCACCAGGGTCTTGAAATAGTTAGAATTAACAAGTCTGAGTGCTTTCGGATCAAATTTCTGATCATTCCGTCTAGTGGTGAATCTTTCGTTTTCTTGATTACGTAATAGCCTTATTTAGTAATTACATAATCTTAGCTTACGTAATAGTTTACCTTGCTTACATAATACAATTGATTACGTAATATATATTTCTCTGACCATTGCAGCACGCGGACGATCGAAAAACCAGGCACGAAATGCAACACCTAGTTCAAGACTGAACTGGTTTCATTCGTCTGAAGTAGTTTCTCAAAGTTCCCCATGTTTTCCTTTCATCTCCATTTCATGACTAAGCACCTGAATGCTCACAACTTTTGATATACCAGAGACGAAAAGAAGAGTTTTAAAGGCCTCTGTTAGATGCATTGCGTCTTTTTAGACGCCCCTAGGCTGATTTCTATGTCCTTTCTCCTTTAACGTGCCAGATAGTAGCTATACACTTTAGAATGGTGCTTAGTCAAGCTAGGGACTCAGTAGAGCTCTCGAAAAGAGATAGAACGACAGGAGTGGCTTTGGAGTGTTCAAAGACAATCATCAAATTGATTCATATAAATAGTTTGCAATTAAGCTCTGTGGAACGACCTAGTAGCAAGATAGTGACCATATGAGGACTCAGGGAACATAAGATGGTCATAAAGAGCAATTGAAGGTGTCAAGACTTCCAGAGAGTTGGTGGGAGTCTTTCATAAGCTCTTAAAACTCTTCCAACACTGACATCTCACATTATCTCGTAATCACCTCCCTAGTTCACATGAAAACGTTCATCATGGAATAACTCGTGAAGACCATCCAGAGAATCTGAACTACCGCCCAACACATGGGAATCCAGGTCGATATCGAGCACAGACCCGCTCTGTAGACTCCCGTAAGTATCAGTCCCACAATTGAGCCACTGACCACAGCTTCGATTCCTCCAATGACAATATAGACGGCAAAAATAGCCAGTGCAGCTCTCAAGTTCCGTTTAACGACTCCAGCCCATGTCGCAGCGATCATGTGGAACCCCAGAAAGAAGATGAGCGTCCAGATCACCGTGAATCGCCAAATGTCGTATGTGTAGTACAGATTTGAGATTTCGTACCGAGGTTTAGTGGATCCCACAGGCCAGTAGAGAGACGGAAACTCGGGGACCACGTAGCCGATGGGCACGGTGAATCGTGGGATTTTGGACATGACAAAAGGTGAGTTTGGTATCTCAAAAAGTCATGGAGACGAGACAAATAAGTCTGTACTTCAAGTCAGCACAACTTGACGAGTAGTGATCCTATCGCTTGTTTTGTTCCTCCTGGATAATCCCCTTCACCTGGGGATTGCAACGGTGTAATTATTTTCGAGATAGCACCTTTGGTTGCGGTGATAATACGGGTTTGCGAGATTTTCGTAGAGAACTCGTGTACCCTCAATCAGCCAGTATGGAACAGTTCAGATCGTATGACTTGACACACAGAACCCCCTCCTCGAACACCGAGCCGTCAGAATGATACATGGGGAAAGAATAGACACGGGAGGTTCGACGATTGACACATTGCTGCACCCTGTCAAAGTTCAGCATGTGATCCGATTTAGTTAGGCTTTACTTGAACTATAACCTAGAGTACACTGTGGGGTGAAAGGAGTGTGTATTTGGAGGTGATGGAGGAGAGGTTTTGGAGCGGTCTTTTTTGATCTGAATTCAGCGTCGGATTCTGACGAATCAGATGTCTTCATTCTCTGTTTTCCGGTTATTATCGACCTATTATATGACTCCCCCTCAATGTCGCATGTGCAAGCTGCAGAGGGGAGATTATTAAATCAGAATAATACACGACTGGAAGATAGAGATTGAAAAGTCGGTAAGTCGATGTTACCATGGTAGAAGGCGAGGTTAGAACGTGGTATCACGTGGTCACTTCATTGGCAGTATGAAGTCCTTATATCTCACATATCGTACACAGTTCCATTACTGTACCCCTGAGAATAGGGGAGAAGACAGGTGTCAGATTATAGATGTTACAGGAGACGAAGAGATATGGGAATTGGTTGGTTTGATTTTTGGTAGGTGCTCTAAACGTTTGCAACTCTTCTCTTTGTTATTTTCACTGTTATGTTCTGTTTGAAGACCCTTTGGTGATGACATGATACAACCCATCTTTACCTCTAACTCAAGAGTCGAACCAATACAACCACACCACTTATAACACGGATGTAATGACTGAAAATCACTTTCATGGTATCAAAATGGTCGCAGCGAGCTCCCCGAGGTAGCTGAAGTAGTCTCATAGACAAGTCTACATTATCTTTTGAGTAAAAGCGCACCTCCTTTTTTTGCACTCTAGCTAACAAGTTCAGAGGATAAGCGCAACAGTGAATAATGCTGGAATTGTAGAATATCTCATTTCTATTCCTAATAGCCACCAAAATAGTTTTTACTACACCTATCCGCATACTGTTGAAAACCACCGCCCCATCTATTTTTATCCACATCTCACTCTTGCTGATCTGACTGAATTCAAATGAAACACAGCACCCCAATAAACTTGGCCAAAAGTGCTCCAAATGCTTATCTGAAAGTACCAGAATACTCACCAAAATCAGGGTATCAACATGGTACCCTCATATTTCCATTTCCACCCCTTTTTATTTACGTAACATCCTCCTCAAATCCGTCTACATTAGGCTCTCGACTTCCCAAAATGGAAGTCTAAACTGGGAAAGGCTTGTGGCTTATTTTGGACAAGAGGGCTGGCTAAGTGGGAGGATATTATTGAAAGGTCACGTGACCGAAAAATTGAGGAAACAGATTTATCTGATTACTAAGGCAAACAACAGGATTATATAATCGCACACCCCCTCGTCACGTGACACCTCCACCTTGGGACACTGCCCGATCATGTGAGATAGGCTAGCAGAGTGCATGCCAGACGCAGTGTGAAACGATAAGCCTCCCAAGCAAGGGTGAAGGTCAGGAAAAAAACCACACCAACTTTCAGAGTGGAGTGTTGTGTTTGAGCGGTCTTCTGTCATTTACAGACACAAACACAAACACAGATATCAGCGTCTTGCTTCTCTTGCACAACTGACACAAACTCATTTGCTCAGACATCTTGTCAGTTTGATCACACCATCTGATATCATTTCACGTCATCTGGTCAGCTCATTTCCACGGAACTAGTGTGAGGTTGAGAGAGATTGGAAATCGGGAAATCGGGAAATCGGGAATTCAGACATTTGTTTGATTTTCAGAAATTCGGCACTCAAACGCATCAGACAGCATACACTGACAGACCATATTGCTGCACAGCCACTGTGAGTGTCAGAAGCCTTAGCTAATTTCAAGTTGCTGTAAGGCTCTACTTCTCTTGACCCTGCTAACACAGACACCACTCGTTTAGTGAGTACTTTGGGACGGTATTTGTAAGAAAAAGGCCCATTTATTACAACATTTGACACTTCTTTTCTAACACAGACCTATCAAGTGATCAAAAGACTTCATTGCTAAAGTGACTTGAAAAGATACTGCTTAAAGTGACTTGTGACTATCGTCTAGCTACAAGTCAGATTGTGACTTTCTTACTGAACATCAATCTACAAAGCCTTTATTAAGGTCATCTACAGTCTACATTATCTTCATTAAGGTCATCTACAAGTCTTCTTCAAGGCTTTGTATTCACACCACTCACCAGAACTATCAAAGGCCACCCTTCAAACCGACTACACAGGCCTTCAACTAACACTACTAACGACTATCGTCACTTTAACGACTCACACTAACTAATAACGACTAACTCTTCCAACCATCTACCACACAATGCTCCTACAACTCCCACCAGAACTTCTCATTCTGTGCTTGGTTCACATTTCCGACCAGGATCTCGTGTCCCTTTCGCACACGTGCAAAACGCTCTACTTTCTCTCACACGACAGAAACCTGTCGCATCTGCGGTTCATGGTGGTGCTTCAAACCATGCACTGGCGTCTGATTCCAATCAGTAGCAATATTGAAGACCGTCATGAAATTGCACAGACTCTAGTGCAACGTCACGTGATCCCAAAGGCCCACCATATGTTTTTGAGTCCTCATCCTGTTCAGGGAGCTCTTAATTTCAGGAATTTGTTGAGCACCAGTTTCAAGAAAGCTTTACTAAGTCGAGAGTTGAAGAACCAGCTACCTCGAGATCATCTAATCAAAACAGGAATTCTCAAGCCTGGTGACAAAGTCAGTGCAAAGGTACACAGACTGCAGTTCAACAGGGTCGTTTCAGTCATCAACGAGTTCTTCAAACACTCTTTCAAACGTCCCAGTTTTCATACAGCTTGGAAAAAGGGTCTTTTACGCTACTACGATGATCAGCTCAACTTTGAAAGTGTTGGAGTTGAACTTCTGGCTAAAATGTTTGAAGGATGTCAAATAGGCAAAGATGAAGAGCCTGAGCCGAATTACTTCAAAGTGGCTCGAAATCCGCCAGCCAGAGCAAAAGTGCTCAAGCTGAAGAGATACTACGAAGAGCTGGACAGGACCGTGTGTGTAAACTAGCGGAGGAAGTGCAGATATACTAATGTATTAATGAATTGACCGGATGAGGAGTGTGTAGATCTGTGTATAGGTAAGAACGTCTCCATTCATTTGATGAAGAGGTAAACAGTTCTGATATGGATATTGACACACAGTAATAGCTTTATTGGTTACTGAGATGATTAAATTAGCTATCTTTTATGATATGAAAGCTGGTACCGGTACCAACATCTTACTGTAACTTACCTTGACACACCGTTTTTTTCTATTCACCTTGTCTCAAGAAGAATCAAAGAAGATCTCCACAAGGTAATTAGTTGGGGACTGGTATTGCTACAAACATTTTAGAGGTAGCAATGATGATACCTACAGGAGCAGTTCATCAACTCACGGAACCAATTCCCACTCAATGGTAGCTTCTGGGTGTCAATCAGATGTGGATGGTAAATGTACTCTCTGTTAATTCTATCTTCTTGGGGTGATGAATATGAGATGAAGATCATCAAAAATTACCCCGAATTGGGTATTCTACCGTAGCATATCTCCCTTTT
This sequence comes from Yarrowia keelungensis, assembly GCA_001600195.1. Taxonomy (NCBI): domain Eukaryota; kingdom Fungi; phylum Ascomycota; class Dipodascomycetes; order Dipodascales; genus Yarrowia; species Yarrowia keelungensis. Next base: position 1,958,228 of record BCJD01000003.1, on the reverse strand, counting down.
GTCAGAAAGGTAAGATACTTTTTCTCCCCTCATTAGGATGTCCAAAAGAACAACCTGAGAGAAAAAGATAGGACCAGTAAGTATGAACCCCTGAATACAGTACATGCTATCAACACCACCGTAAGTACAAGCAGTTCAAATCTGTTAATTGACGGCTCATTGAGATCTTCATGTCATCTCTTGATTACAGATGCCACTTCCATTCTCACTCTTCTTCAACCACCATCAACCATCATGTTTCTACGCAGGAAAGTAGACTCAAGACCTGATCAATCACTCCGAATCTCAGATCTGAACAGCACACCAATTCATATTAAGAGCTATCCCATCCTATCAATAATGAACTGAATGCACTTTCAGTTAGTTAGTCATCTTTCCATAACCACACCAATAGACAGCACCTTACGAAGCACTACCAGAGCTAGGGATATCTCAAATCGTCCAATCCAAGATACACCCCATCAACATCAATCAGCTACATGCCCTTGTATTCTCCGATCTCACGTTTACCCTCTCAATTCGTCATACTTCTCTTATCACCAAAATGATTATACAAGCATACAACCGCTTACGTAATCACGGATTACGTAATCAATTGAACTACTTAATCCTCAACTCGTCTACACCCATCTGCCCCCCAATGGGGTCAATTCCCCTCGTATCCATTCCGTCATTCGTCCATTACTAATATATACATGCTAGCCTTGGGATCCACGTGCGCTTGTGACGTGGCGTCTACTCCGTACTTGTCACATGTTGTATCTACTCGTCGTCGTCCTCCTTGCCCAGACCCGAGTCCTTGAGCAGCTGGTCGATCTGCTCGGGCTGCCAGATGCGGTGCACCACGTGGTCCTTGGCGTCCTTGGACACGGTGGCAAACTCGAGCTTCTCGCTGGTCAGGTTGGTGTTGTCCATGGTTTTGGACAGAATCTTGACCGCCAGCTCACATGCCTCTGCCAGCGTCATGTCGTCCTTGTAGTCCTGTCGCAGCAGCGTCTGTGCGCTGGCCTTGTTGGCACCCATCGACGTAGCCTTCCAGCCAGAGTAGTTGCCCGAGGGGTTGGACTGGTACAGCTGGAACTGTCGGATGTCGTCGTATCCAGCGTAGATGAACGACACTCCAAAGGGACGCAGACCTCCGTGCTGCGTGTATCCCTGCTTGACGTTGCACACGTGCTTGACCAGCTGTTCGCAGGGGATCTCCTCGTTGTATGTTCGCAGGTAGTCCTGAGCACTCTTTCTGGCGTTCTGAACCAGAATACCAGCGTCCGAATTGAGACCGGCAACGGCACACACCATCGAGTCGTTGAGCGTGTACATTTTTTCGGCCGACGTGTCCTGTTCAAGCAGCTTGGAGGTGACCTTTCGTTCGGCAGCGAGCACAATGCCGTCCTTGGCGAGAATGCCAATGGCCGTTCCTGCGTGTGAGATGGCTTCCTGGGCGTACTCGACCTGGTAGAGGCGGCCTTCTGGCGAGAAGATGGTCGTTCTACTGTCGTATCTTCGGGATCCCATTTTGTGTGATGATTGAGGTGGGTGAGGATGTGTGTGATGTGGATGCGTGTGATGTGATAGCTATGTGATGTGCTGGGATCAGTGGCGAAACTTTGTTGGGTGATAAGGTGGTGACAGATTAGTTGAAGTTACTTAACTTTCGGTTTCTGGTTGGGAGAATAGAAGGGTAAAGAGAGGACGCAGAAGGAGGACAACTAGGACTTATATATTTAGTGAGCGGAACAAGTACCCGATGAAAAAGTGGTGTGATCGGCCTTAGTCTTATAGCCGTAAGAGAGGGTCGATAGAATCACCACATTTCAGCCAAATAAAACGGGAAAACTCGCAAATCAACCGCACCCTCCTCGACTCCAAGAATATAATTTCTTTTCGCCGTTAAATCCACCCGTCAACCTCACAGTTGCCACCTCGGCTAGCAGATCAAAGTCAATCGATAGACTCGAGATGCATCATTCCGGGCACCATCACGTGAGCCTCAGGTGGGGTATTTGAGGGCAACTGGTGATCTTTTTGAGGTGCAATTGCTCCATAGTCGTTTGTTTTACTTCTAAGAGTCGATTGTTCTTCTGATTGATGGGTTGTGTTGACTTGTCTAGTTAGGATACAGAGACGATTTTCCGTGTTTATTTGATAAGGCATAAGGCTGAAACTTAAACTGGGAGTTCATTACTGCTTCAAAAACATATCCTCAAAATTTGAGCTTAATTGGTGGAATATTGACTGTATTAATGGCTTTGCCAGTTGTGCTTACGTAAGCATAGTGATGATTACATAAGCGAACCTTGAAGTTGACTTTGAACAGGGTCTTATTTTCAGACCACGAATGGCAGTATACAAGAGATATTAGTACTTAAAGATAGCCCTGAGTCTTAGCATTCCAATGGTACCTTCGAAACCGCGATATCTTCACTATTGAAGGTGCCAAGAGCAAAATAAATATTTGAGCTGACTAAGCACCATGTTATGTGCTTCAATATATCCAGAGGTGACTTGAATCAGTACGAGACACTCACATAACTTTTATTTGGTGCTTCAAACCGTTCAATTGCCTTCAATTTTGCACCTATTTGCACCCCCCATTATTTCCTGCATCCTTCATGCAAGGCAAAACACCATGGAAATTCATTCTTCATCACTAACACCTCTCTCTTCACAACGATGAACAAACGCCAAAACGAGTCGAATGGGGCTAGAAAAACGCCGCATCGGCCGTTGAAACGCCACAAACCCAGCCAGTCACGTGACAGACCGCGGTTCAAGATTCCTCTCATTGAAAACTGGCTTTTGGTTTTCTTGCGGTCCGGCAAGCATTTCTTCTACAACACAGAGACCAAGGTTTCTGCGTGGGAAGCTCCTGATCACGTGGACGATTTTCTGTACGGTCACGTGGATCAGAATTTGGTTTTGGTGTTGCTAGCACGTGCCAGAGGCTTACGTAAGAAGGACGATGTGTACTGGCGTGTTGGAGAAGACACTCTTTATCAGAGAGTGAGGCCTTCAGGGGTGGAGAATAAGGTCACAAAGGCGTCTATTGAGGTCAAGGAAGACAAAGAGACTGTTATTGAAGCTGAGTCAGCGAAAGCGAATGAAAAAGCTGACGATAAATCTCAAGAACAAACCATTGCAAATGTTAGTGAACCAACTATCGATACAACTTCTGCTCCTGCCCACTCCTCGGACTCTGAAGAATTCTCCTCTTCGGACGAATCTGAGGGCGAAAACAACGGAATTGACTTTGCTGCATTGTTGAGTGAGGATGAAGAGGAGGAGGTAAAAGAAGAGGTTTCTGGGCCTTCAGAAGGTGCAATTTCCACTTTCAAGGCACTTTTGAACGCCTACAACGTCAATCCGTTCTCCACGTGGGACAAGGAGCTGGAAAAAGTCGTTGATGACGACAGATACGAAGTTCTGGAGACTCGAATGGACAGAGAAAACGTGTTCACTGAATGGGCCAAAGAGGTGATCAAACAGCGCAAAGAAGCCAAGGAGGCCGAAGCTGAAGATGAAGATGAGCTGGAGGTTGATATTTCAGCTGCTGAGGAGTTTGTCATGCTTCTCAAGGACACCTACAAGAAAGGCAAGTTTTACGTTGAATACCGGCGAAAAAACAAGGGAGACGAACGGTTCAAGGAGATTGATCTTACTGACAAAGAGAGAGAGTCCGTGTACCGTGCGTACTCCAAGGTGGCCGCCACGAAGAAAAAAGAGCGGGTTTCTGCGTTCAAAAAGCTGCTTGAAGACAACAAGGCTCTGGTGAACTCGGAAACTAACCTGGGAAACCTTCATACGACGATTTCCAACGATATAGCATGCATGGTACTGGATATTGAAGACCGAGCTGAGATTCTGGACGAGTTTGTGTCGAAACTGGCCAGTGGTCAGATCGAGTCTGTGGAGGAAGCCAAGAGAAAGAGACAGGAGAGATTGCTGTATGAGAAGAGCAAGGCTGCGCATATTGAGCGAAAGAGAGCGCAGTGGGGGATTGAAAAGGGCAAGAAGAGGCTTGATAAGCAGAATAAGGAGCTGGACAACGAGGTGAAGAAACTGGGGATGGGGGGACTCAAGTCGCAGCTTGAGTAGTATTTATAGAATGATGTGAAATATGGAGAAGGAGTCGTTTAAGGTGGTGGATGTACCGGCAGTGGCGTTTCTAATTGTAATGATATATAGTGAGCCTCAGCTTGAAGCTACGGTACGGTAGTACAGACTACATCTACCTGGCTGGGATGATAGAGCTAGATACACAAGGAAGAACCTGTAGGTTCAAGATGTAATTCTATTGAGTCCTAGAGTCCAAGAGTAAGGATGAAACCAAATTTTCTTCCGGTTAGATCATGTTACTATGCTCCCACTCACTCTTCTGAATTCTCTCTGTCTTTATCGCAGGACGCCTACCTTAGGTCCCACACAACAGCTCGAATTTTGTCCCTAGCTACGAGCACATGAGCCCCCATTGCCTTAAGTAATCTTAAATGAGATTCCCCAGTGTCTTCGTCTAATCTTGCCTAAATAGGCGAGTTTTGAGGCTTCTAGTAACTAGGGAGGTGAAGGGGACTATATCGAAGATAATGGGCCAAGTCTAACAAAGAGAAGAAGCCCACGTTCTCCCTGACCTTCATTAGACCTCAGATATAGTTCTTTCGACAGTATTCTTCAAATAAAGTAGTGCCTGAATTATCACACTATTTCGAACTTTTTATGCAGAAAATAAATGAGAATTGATAACTAAATGATAGAAGGGCGAGGTGTATTATACTGTAACTGGCTATAAACTGACTCATCAAGAGCCTCTGAAAGCTCATTTTGCTTCGTTTATTAACATCAACATCACTCCATATTACGGTATAACCAGACATCACCTTAAGCTACAAGTAGCCATAACAGCACAACTTACTGTCTAATAGAACTTCTCACATACTTGTAGCTCATATCAATCACAATACCAGCTCAAACTACCTGATATCATCATCACGTGACCTTAATATAGACCCCTCCCTCATCCGCTTAGTAATCACCCTAGCCAAACTCTACCTCACTTGTATCATGCAGTCCTCCTTCCACCTCTTTTATTCATCACCACACTTTCCACCCTCGACAATGCCGCCCAAACTGTCGTTTTTGGACATGCCTGCGCCGGCCGGATACGTTCCCGGTCTGGGCCGAGGTGCTACGGGTTTTTCGACACGTGCAGATCTCGGTTCGGCTCATAGATCGGCAGACACTGACATTCCCGACGACCCAGAGCGGTTCAGAGATCCTGACGATGCTGGAATCTTAGGACGAGAGAGCGCTGATGCTGACGACGAGCTGGCCGACGAAATCTACGCCCAGATCGATGCGCGGATGGAGGAGAGGAACAAGAAGAGACGGGAGATCCGAGAGGAGAGGGAAAGGAAGGAGGAGGAAAAACAGGCTACGATTGGCGGAATGTTTGCTGACGCTAAACGGGCGTTATCGGAGGTTAGTCACGATGAGTGGCTGAACTTGCCTGAAAGCGGAGACCAAACGAGAAAGAACAAGCGAGCTAGAATGGAAGCTAGGGAGAACCTCAGAAGTTACAATATGAGCGATACTGTGCTTGAGGGGTTGAGAGGAAGAGCTGAGATAGGTGCTCACGTGACAGAGACGGACGACAGTGGCAGTGTCACGCATATCAAGGCGATTTCGGATGCTAGAGATAAAATTCTCGATCTCAAACTCTCCGGCAGTGAAACGTCTTCCAGCATTGATCCCAGTGGATATATCACTTCTTTGAACTCTGAAAACTCGCAGTCGACGTCCGAGCTGGCGGACATCAAGAAAATGACACCTTTTGTCGAGTCTCTGATTCGGAGTAACCCCAGAAACGCTGCTGGATGGATTGCAGGTGTAAGACTTGCAGAGTTGAAGAAAAAACCCTCTCAAGCTATCCAACTGGCTGCCCAGGGCTGCGAAAACTGTCCTACGAACGAGGACGTGTGGCTGGAGAGTATTCGAGTCAATGACGTTGTTAATGCGAGAATTATAGCCGCCCAGGCGGTAAAAAGACTTCCTGAATCAGTGCGAATCTGGGAAGCTGCTGCAGACCTGGAAACGACAGAGGAGGCCAAGAAACGAGTGCTACGCAAGGCCCTGACTTCAGTTCCGCAGTCTGTGCAACTCTGGAAACAGCTGGTCAACCTGGAAGACGAGGAACATGCTAGACTCTTACTTCGACAAGCTGTGGTCAGTGTTCCTCTCAGTGTCGACTTGTGGCTTGCTCTGGCTCGTCTGGAGGACCACAAGGCCGCAGAAAAGGTACTTAACCGCGCTAGAAAGGCTGTGAGAACAGCACCTGAAATCTGGATTGCTGCTGCTCGGCTGAGAGAACAGGTCAATGGAGCACAAAAAGAGGTGGACAAAATCATGAAAAAGGGAGTCAGTGAACTGGAGGACCATGGACGGGTGTTGTCACGTGATGAATGGCTCACCCAGGCGCATTTGTGCGAAAAGGAAAACGCTCCTTTGGCTTGTGGAGCTATTGTTCGTGCTACTGTTGCTCAGGGTATGGACAAGGAGCCTGAACATGTGCAAATCGACACGTTTCTTGAAAGTTCACGTGACCTGAGCTATCCCATCACGTCAAGATCAGTGCTGGAGCTGGCTACTGAAAGATTTCCGTTTTCCGAAAAGATTTGGCTTACTTGGAGTGCCCTGGAGAAGAGACTCAACAGTGACCAACTGTGGGATGTCCTAGAGAAGGCAGTCAGTAGCTGCAAAAAGTCAGTCCAGCTCTGGCTCAACTACATTAGGGAAAAATGGCACCGAGGGAAATTCAAAGAGTCACGTGAGATTGTGTCACGTGCATTTGAGGAGGTGCGTCACGCGCAGGAAATCTGGCTCGAGGCAGTGCAGCTGGAACTCGAGGTGGGACAGCCAGACCGAGCACGTGACCTGCTGGAGAAGTCACGTGACGAGAATGTAGCGCGTGAGTCCCTCTGGGTTAGGGCTGTGCGTCTTGAGCGCGAGCTTGGCAACAACTCTGCTGCTGTCTCTCTGGCTGAACGGGGACTCGAGGAGTTTGTCGAGTGTGACGGGCTTTGGATTGAGCTTGGAAAGGCAAAGGCTGCTGAGTCAGCGGATCTGGCTGTGTCACGTGATGTGTACCTCCAGGGCACGAAAAACTGTCCCAAGTCTATCCCTCTCTGGATTCTTCTTGCTGCTGCTGAGGAAGCTCGAGGAGTTCAGATCAGAGCTCGGTCTGTGCTTGAACAGGCAGCCCTGATTAACCCCAGCAATGAGGAGCTTTGGCTTGCACGTGTGAGACTGGAGCTTCGAGCTGGCAACACTGCTCAGGTGAAGGTTCTCTTGGCACGTGCTCTTCAGGAGTGTCCTCAGAGTGGACGACTTATTGTTGAGAGTATTGGTCTTGAGCCTCGGTCTCATCGAAAGTCCAAGCTGGTTGAGGCTGTGAGTAAGAATGAGAACGACGGGTATATTCTTGTTCTTCTGGCCAAGTCTCTGTGGCTTAGAAACCAGTTTGACAAGGCCAGCAAGTGGCTTACTACTGCTCTGGAAGCGGACTCTAACAACGGAGATGTGTGGTTATGGGCGTACAAGTTCTTTGCTGAGCGAGGTGAAGGAGTACAAGAAGTGATTGAGGGCTTTCAGCAGGCTGAACCGACCGAAGGAGAGGTCTGGAAGGGTCTCAAGGAGGATATCGCGAACTTTGGCAAGACCGATTTGGAGTTGTTGAAGGAGGGAAGTGGGAAGTTGGATTTGGGAAGTAAGTAGGTAGTACCGGTAGGTGGTAATGTATTATAATAATAGACAGATGCAGTTTTATTGACTTTTTTAGCTATACTGAGCCAACTCGTTGTTAGGGGAATTTTCGAAAACCTCATATTTGAGCTGTTATTGGTATCAGAATGATCAAAAGAGCGGGCTGAGTTCATTGGTAGTAGTCCGAGATGAGTGGCGCGAATGGATGGGTTTTTATGAGATTTCAAACAATATAGTCAAATTAAGCTATAACAAAAAAAAAAAAAAAAAAAGACGGGATTTAAGAAGATCTCAGATTTGTCTCGTTGTTGGTATCAAATTGATCAGAAGAATGGATTGAGTTTAATGGTAGTAGTCCTAGGTGTGTGGCGCTCTTAGATGGGATTTTATTCGACTTCACGGAAGATAACCAAATTAGGCTATAGAGAAAAAAAAAAAAAAAAAAAAAAAAAGGGACGGATTTTTTGAACCCGTGAACTGGTATATTACTTGAGCTACAAGTAGACATTCCTACTGCACTGTTTTCGATCAGCTTCCATTTAGTATGTTCGTCACTTTTGAGGTGTTCAGGACAGTCTATGTAATAGAAGCACTGTTGCAAGTCAGGGTGCCTCAACAAGACTGTGTAGACTGTATCGCTGTTTCACAGTGACTTTTTGGAAACTGCATAATGATAATATAGTGGCAGTGCTGCTGTCGAACGTTCTATGGATAATTATTCCTGATTTTCTGGATATAATGGTATTCTTTAGGAATGAACTCCATTAAAATGGCTAAAATTACTTGAATGAAAATTACAAGTAATGCAAATGAAATTTATCCGGGCGCACCTGTCTCCACGACCACCCCACAGCTCACAAACCCCATCCTTTCGGGATCTGTACGGCAAATGCCGTCTGCACCTCCTTCTCCACAGTCTCCACATTCACTGCATTCCCCAAACTGCACTGTAATGAACAGTACAAAGAAACGGACCGAAGCTGTCGCAGGCGATCAGACGGTGAACGGGAAGTTTCACCGTTAGAGACAGATCGGAGTCTTGAGATGTGTTCTGAGTATGTATAGTAGCCATTATTACATGTAACACAAAGACCACTACCGATAGTACAACTGAATAATATTCCTGTTCCCCTCTCGTTAGCCTAACGAATACGAGCTCGCTTGACACCTTGGCACCTCAACTTGCTACGAAGTACATCTTACATCTGTATACATATCCATTCGACACATTCTATTCGACCCACTCATTAAACTCTTTCTGTTATCTTTCCCAAAGAGAACAGAGTTATCAGCTGGAAATACGCTTTTGGTCGTCTGTTTGGTCGCCTGCTGCTTGTTTAGACTGTCTTCTCCTGCCTGAAGCCACACCTCGGGGTCTAGTAACTTCCGACCGGGGCGTTTTAGAAATATTTTTTGCCAAGCATTTTTCCAAAGTGAAAACGCCTTGGCTAAGGGGCAAGACGTCAAGGGGTATAAGTGTGGCATCTATGGGTCTCCCCTCGTGGCTTGCACACAAGGTGCAGCTCTCACGTCTCTTTTCTGCAACCAATAAGAGCTTGCGAGAACATGATAATGGTGAGACAGGGGAATGAAAAAAAATATGGTAAGATTGGATCTGGAATTTCGGGAAAATGGGTATTTTGGAGCACTAAAGAACACCTCCAAATCACGTGACTACTCTCGTTTACCCCAAAATACTTCTTTTAGCACCTCTTTTCTTCTGTCAACTGGACCCACTTCTATGATAAAGTTCCATCTCATGGCCAATAAGCTTCTTGGCAACGTTCAACTGATAAGGGTAGGGGTGTTTTTTGGGGGGTAAATAATAATGCTAGAACAATTTCAAGGCCATTTATGAACTCACCAGACTTACATGACCTCGGCAATATAATAATTTCCCCGATTTCTCAACTTCCACACCTACACGAAGATCATATCAACAAGCCGTGTCTACATTAACTTTCTAGCAATGTGGGGTGGTCTAAACGGGCCCTCATTCAGGGACGGATATATCTCGGCGGAAAATTTGGCAAAAACCACAAACTAAAGCCCAATAAATGAATAACACTCACATATTGTTCAATCTCGAACCCCATCTTTATACCTTTACTTTTCGCGTGCTTCCACGGACTTCTAATTACCTTATCTACGCCGCGTATGCACAGCCGAACAAAGCGGGCTGCACGGCTCTGATCGCTGACTGTATATAAGTCGACTTTGGGCGTCTTCCGAGCGTCCACGCGTCCTCTCTCAGCATGGAAAAAGACTACAGCGACGCTCCTGAGAGCACCGAGTTTGCCGAGACTCATACCGGCGATGTGGAGACCGCCCACATGAACAAGTGGCAGCGGTTCAAGTACGGCTTTGGGCCTGCTGACATCAGCCACATTGACACCGAGGGCTTGACGCCCATGGAGATCACGGCCCTGAAGACCGCCAACTCTCCTCTTCAGCGAGGACTCAAGGGAAGACACCTTCAGATGATTGCTATTGGAGGGTCTATTGGAACCGGTCTTTTTGTCGGTTCTGGAAGTACTCTGGCCAATGGAGGTCCTGCGGCTCTTCTGATCGCCTACGGAATCATCGGTATCATGCTTCTACTCACCATGCACGCTCTTGGAGAGCTTGCTGTGTGTTTCCCTGTTTCTGGCGGTTTCTGCACCTACTTCACCCGGTTCATCGACACCGCCTGGGGATTTGCCATGGCGTGGAACTACGTCATGAACTGGTTTGTGGTCTTGCCTTTGGAGCTGGTAGCAGCTTCAATGACTGTCAACTTCTGGAACGAGATGAACGGCACGAATATCAACGCTGCTGCCTGGGTCGCCATTTTCTGGGCAGTCATCACCTGCATCAACCTGTTTGGCGTGAAAGGATACGGTGAAGCAGAGTTCATTTTCTCCATCATCAAGGTCGTTGCTATCGTCGGATTCGTCATTTTCGGCATCGTCATGGCTGCTGGAGGCGGTCCTGAACGAGGAGAGTTCCACCACTACATGGGCGGCAAACTGTGGCAACATCCTGGCGCTTTTGCACACGGATTCAAAGGTGTTTGTGCCGTTTTCGTGACTGCAGCCTTTGCGTTCGCAGGAACTGAGCTCTGTGGTCTGGCTGCTGCGGAAACCGAGAACCCCAGAAAAATGCTTCCCAGAGCCACCAAACAGGTCTTCTGGCGAATCTGTCTCTTCTACATTGTCTCTCTGACGATTGTCGGCTTGCTTGTCCCCTGGAACAACGACCAGCTGCTTAATGGTTCCTCCTCAGCTGACGCTGCTGCCTCTCCTTTTGTCATTGCCATCCGACTCGCTGGTGTCAAGGGTCTACCCTCAGTCATGAACGTCGTCATCATGATCTCCGTTCTGTCTGTCGGAAACGCCTCAGTCTACGGCTTCTCCCGAACCATGGCAGCTATGGGCGAGTCAGGCCAAGCACCCAAGATCTTTGCCTACATTGACCGAGAAGGACGGCCGATTTTCGGTATTCTCGTGGTTCTCGCGTTCGGACTCTTCTCGTTCATTGCTGCTGCTGGAGCTGAAACCCGAAACGAGGTCTTCAACTGGCTGCTTGCCCTGTCTGGTCTCTCGTCCGTCTTCGTCTGGGGATCCATCTGTCTTGCCCATATCAGATTCCGAATGGCACTAAAGTACCGAGGTCGAGGAACCGACGAACTCACCTTCCGAGCGGCTTTTGGCGTCTGGGGATCGGTGCTTGGTCTCGTCCTCAACTGTCTCGTACTTATGGCCCAGTTCTGGATCGCCCTGTACCCTCTGGGAGCCAAGACTCCTAACGCTTCGGATTTCTTCCAGGCGTATCTGGCTGCGCCGGTCGTCATCGGATTCTGGATCTTCTGGAAGGTGTGGAAGAGAGACGGGTTCTTGGGTCTCAAGGATCTGGACATTGATACTGGACGACGGGAAATGGATCTCGACAAGGTGAGAGAAGAGATGGCTATTGAAGATGCAGAGCTGGCCAGCAGATCCTTCCTCTACAGAACCTACAACTTCTGGTGTTAGGGGTGGGGAGTGTTATTTAATTAATTAATTTATATGTATGAGATAGTGTAATAGTTGAGGGCGTGAGAGTCTTGATAGTATGTTAATCCAGTGGTACATACGGTATGTGGGTACAAGTACTCTTTCAAGACTTCGTTTCATCTTGGTCCAGAAATTTTATGAGGAAAAGAAGATGAAGTAAGCGTTTCTACATCTTTGACTTATTACCGTTCTATTTCAGTTGGTTTGCTATTTTATGAGTTTTTCTAATGTTTTTTTGCCTATTATTCGTTAAATGAGGTCAAAAAGACTGTAAAATGCAGAAAAATAAAATTGACGAAATTAAGTCAGGAAAGCTTAGTTTGTCAATTTTCTAGAGCTCTGTTGTGTTCAAAAATAACCTTTCTTGTTAGTGGCAGCTCTAGAAAGTCCTCTATTTCATCTTCCGTGGAACGAAGTACAATCTGTATGAGGAGTGAGCTTGTCTACAGAACATCACATAGTTAACGAGTAACAAGGTAGATCAATTGAAATTATCTGCATAGTACGTATCACATAGCTTCATTTCTTAGCAGTAACAACTTTCTGGAGTCATATCTCTCTTATAGCTCTTGAAATATGCATTTTCTTGTCATGAAGAGCTGGTAGAAACTATTACCGTTATACGATCATAAAATTAGATAGCTGTGAGCTACATCTTTGAATCAAAATTGATACGAGATAAGAAAGGTGATAGATCCGTGGAATCGACCTTCAAAGCTATAGGATGATGAAGAGTGGTAGTTTAGATAACACTTCTCCTGCAAAGTGTAGATAAGCCAGCTCTCAAGCATGATAAGTTCACATCTACATCAACAGCATTAAGACTGGGTCGAAATTCATAATCGCCAGCCCTTCACCACCGTATCCACACGCCACCCCATTTTCGGCAATTCTTCCCGCTGTCAGCCAACTTTAGTGTCATTTTAAATCTCAGCAGCCGTGTCTCATGTTGGTTGTCTGACGAAATAGCAACCTGGAGGTTTTTTGCACAAAAAGCAGCGAATCAACAATTCTCCACTCACCATCGCAGTTCACACCCCACTCACCTCAAACTCCTCCTTGACGTTGACATATGCTGGAATGTGGGGTACATGTTCGGGTATCGAAGATGGCGTTAGTGCGGAAATTTGAGCTAGATAAGCTAACGAGATGTGATGCGGTTATAGAGAGTCGACAACTATTGATAGAAGATGGATCTTACTTGGATGACATGATTACTCGTCGTGTGGTCACTGAGTCATGCACATGTTCGGACCAAAGTGTCCGTAAGTCTTCGATCGACACCCAAAAAGTCGGTTAAAAGACAATAACAAGGCTTGGCCTTGGGTGCTTCAAATATGTACACCCCAGACGAAACTGCACACCCTGGCAGCTGTTAGATGCAGTTTTGACGAGGATGCAGCATGCACATTAGGTTAGCCAATGAGAGTGGAGGAAAGTATTCAATAATGGTGAATTTAAGCGGTATAGGGAAGGAAAGTGTACTATCTTGTAGCCAAGAGTTTAGGAATCACGGTGCAGCTTTCAGAATTTAGATACCTCTAAAACTGGCTGCTACAGTTACTTTTCTTTCCAAAGTCTACGTTTCATATCAGTGATCGGCAAGATAAGAATGTGAGGAGATTTTAGCGATATAAATCCACGGAAAAACTCTTAAACTCCTTTTTACCCGCCCTTCTACCCTCCCGCTATTTCTCCGTGTCTCACCTATTCTCATTGTTCTATTTTTCTTCACTTCCAACACCCTCTGTCTCACTCGCATGGAACGTCTTTTTTAGGAAATGGTGATAAGATCAGGAAGATATTTGTTGAGCTAAATGCAGATCAGAGTTGGCGCTCGCGAGCTAAGCCAAAGTATATATACCTTGAGAGTCCAGGTACCCCAGACAGGCCTTCAACATGTCCTTTGACCACCATGAACCTCCGGGAACAACCATTCTTGAAAACGAGACTTCTGACTCAATCATCCTCCAGCCAACTCCCACGGCGGACCCCAACGAGCCTCTCAACTGGTCCAACTGGCGCAAACACACAAATTTCTTCATAGTCTGTTTTTTCACGCTCATGGCGTTCACGGCCAACTGTGTGTCTACGGTGTTTTGGACGCCTCAAAATCTGGAGTTGGGGTGGACTTTGGAGCAGCAAAATAACGGATACGCTCTGTCGGTCGCAGGGCTCGGTCTGGGGTGTCCCCTCATGATTCCTTTTGCAGAAAAGTTTGGAAAAAGACCCGTTTATCTCGTCTCTTCTGCCATTGCTCTGTCGTGTGCAGCTTGGATGGCTAAGATGACCACTGTCGGTGAACTGTATGGGTCTAGTTTGCTGCAGGGTATGGCTACGAGTGTCACTGAAACGATCATTCAAATGACTGTCGCTGATCTCTACTTTGTTCACCAGAGAGGTACCTGTAACGGTATCTACATGGTAGTCGTTGATATTGGCAATTTCTTGATAATGGTGCCTGCTGGATACATTACAATGAGCCTGGGTTGGAGATGGGTCTACGGCATTATTGCCATCATCTCAGGAGCTCAGTTTCTGAGCACCTTGTTATTCTTTGAAGAGACAAAGTATACGCCTGGAGCTGAGACTCTGGTAGGTGTTGGAGGAGAGCAGGAGGAGATGAGCGAAAAGAAAGACATTCAGGATGAAGTCAAGGACGTGGATTTGCCGTCTGTGAACTCTACGGACGATTTCAGCGAGTCTCCATCGAGAACAACGTACCAGATGAATCCTCTTTCCAAGCGACTCGCACTCGTCACATACACCCCAGGAAGCTGGAAATCGTTCCTGAGAAAAATGTACACGCCTTTCATCACCCTTTTCGTGTACCCCATTGTCACTTTTGTGGCCATTCAGTACGGGTTCATGCTCACTTGGCTAGCTATGGCTGCTACTACAGTTGCGTCTGCTCTTGCAGAACCGCCCTACAACTTTTCTTCAGCAGCTCTGGGAAACGTCAACATTGCTCCTTTCGTAGGAATGGCTCTTGGCTCAGTCTATGGAGGCTGGTTCAACGACAAAATGATCATCTGGATGTCTAAACGAAACGGAGGAGTGTACGAGCCTGAGATGCGTCTGTGGGGTCTTATTCCTGCAAACATGACTCTCACAATCGGTCTTTTTCTCTTCGGACTTCCAATTGCCCATGGTGTGCATTGGATGGTGCCTACGCTCGGATTTGCCATCATAATGTTCGGTTTTGGTTCTTCTGGAGCGATTGTTCTCACCTACCTTCTGGACAGTTATAAGAACATTGTGGCTGACGCGTTCATTGGCGTGATTGTGGTGAGAAACGTGTTTGGCATGATCATGGTGTTTGCACAGACGCCCTGGATCGAAAAAGTCGGTCTTCAGAACGTCTACATTACCGTAGGATGTATTTCTCTGGTTCCTCTGATTCTCACAGTTCCTCTGATTTTCTACGGAAAGGATTTGCGAAGAAAGAGTGAAGAGAGGTATCTGAGAGAGTCCACGAGAAGATAGTGAGACGATAGCAAGACGATAGTATTTATTTAATTTATTCTAGACGATAAAATTAGCTACCACCACATTATTGTACCAACCTCAAATCAGGTCATCTAATATAAGGTTACAAAATGGGACATATATTTCCAGGGTATGTAAACAGAGTGATATACATCAGCCATCATATTTACTCTAATGAGAGCATATTATTGATCTAAGAAAGGATCAGTCTACGGATGCAGTGATAAGTAATATACTATACATTTTGGAGCTCTTTTTTCAACTTTTATCAGTCTGTTTTTGAAATCAAGTGTCCAACACGATAGACCAAGAGGACTTCCAGTATAAGGTTAGATATTTGTAGTATATTTTAGAGAGTCCGTAAACGGAGTGCTGTATAGTGTCTTGTAGAATAAGCCAATGTTATTGAGATGAATCGTGTGTTCTGGGGTGTTTTGTTGAAGCATGACTTCAGTCCCAGACTTTCAGTTCATCTGTAATATTTTCAACTTGTCTTCTCATCATGGATCTTTGACGGTCACTTGACTGATATTGTTACACTACAATTTCTCGTGTGAATGGCTACAGTGGAAGTGTTTGAGGGTTACTCTCACACTGATGAAAGTTCTTCTTCAAGTTTGAGTGAAAATGACCTCCTTATAACTTGTCGTGAACACAACACTTGGCATGTTAGAGGTTTTGGGGCTGTCGTTTTCGAAGTCGCCCATCTTAGCCAAATCACATAACTTCGCGATAAAAAATACATCTCTTGAATCGTCTCGTTTTGCAGAACAGTATGGAGCTACTCTCATGTCAATCAGAGCAAAATCCATATTCCACCAAGAAATAAAGTAGAGGGGAACTGAAATTGAGCCTTGGCAATGCAGGTCACTCAGGTGTATATTGATATCTGACAGGTTACAGCTTTACCGTACAGTTGGTTACAAAGTGATAATGTAGACACTTGACAGCACTGGTTTGGTACGAGTATCCTTATGAAGCATGGTGCATGGAAAACAAGACCATGAGATTATTTTCAGCTGGACAACTCTGGGTAGCTATATATATCAGCTAATGCAGATACAATCCATCATCCTAAAATACCAGCACCTGTGTCAATTTATAGACGATGATATTATGACTGCTAAATACTGAAGACAGATGATGTCTTCTGAGATCATGAAGATTGCTGCAAATAGCTTGAATAACAGTGCTGTAGCTACAGTGGGACCTTTTTTAATGGTTTTTTCTCATTTACGTAATGTAGTAGAATATGCCCGTCTACTGTACATGCTCTGACATCAACTAAACACCCAACTAATCTTCCAACCAATCTCCCACCCTCCCACCTAACCTTAAACCTCTTTAACTATACTCCACTACATGCACGATGCAGAACACCTCCCAAACTCTTGATCTTTCATCTTCACCATCAACAATGAAGTGAGTATGAACGGAAAAGAGGAGCTGTGAGAAAGAGTGACACAAAAGGACATCCAGAGTGAGTCAGATGAGTCCAAATGAGTCACCATGAGCCATTGTGCAGCTTTTTTGAGTCATATTTCCCCATCTTTTGCTCAAGTTACACAAAACCAAAAAAATCAATCACCATCACCAACACCACCTTACCCTCCCTTGCTAACCCAGCGCCATACGAAAAACGACACAAATCAACAACCAGGAACTCTCTGAGGGAACGTCAATCTCAGCTTCCTGGCATAACGACTACAACGACACTGCATACATCTACATTGGAGGACTGGAATCAAAACTCACAGAAATGGATATCGCCACGGTGTTCTCGCAGTTTGGGAATCCGACACATATCAAGCTGTCACGTGACCCCAAGACCGGCAAGTCACGTGGTTTCGCCTGGCTGAAATACGAGGACCAGAGGAGTACAGTTTTGGCAGTCGACAATTTCAACGGCGTGGAGTTGTTGGGGAGGACAGTGAGGGTGGACCATACGTATTATGAGTCACGTGACGAGCAGGAGCATGCCAAGGAGGTGGCGCTGCTGAGCAGGGCACGTGATCAGAGGTTGGGCAAGAAGGGGGACAGGGAGGAGAGGGATAGGGACGCTCGATCGTCACGTGACCGGCACGTGCGAGACAGATCGCCCCGTCGGTCACGTGATGAGGTGGGATGGTCGAGAAGATCACGTGACGATGAGGAGGAGAAGGAGCGGAGATCGCGGAGGTCGGAGGAGAGCTCGAGGGGTTCGAGGAAACGAGATGATGAGGGAGGTTCGAGGAGGTCACGTGATGAGGAGGGACGGTCGAGGAAGTCACGTGATGAGGAGGGCTCGAGAAGATCACGTGAAGAGGAGGGAGGCTCCAGGCGGTCTGATGAGGACAGCTCTCGACGTTCACGTGACGATGAGGGACGCTCCAAGAGGTCACGTGACGAAGACAGCAGCCGACGGTCGAGAAGGTCACGTGACGATAGTCCTCGACGCTCGAGAAGATCACGTGACGACAGCCCCAGACGGCATCGAAAGCGAAGTCACCGAGAACGATCTGAGGAACGACCTCGTGAGAGTGACAAAACGGAACCCTCTAAGACTGCGAGCGCTGCTAACCAGGATCCTGATCTTGTGGATCCCATGGCTGCTTATTTTGCCAACAAAAAGTGACCGGAGTCGGTGTAGCACTTGTAATATATTTAATTCGTTTGACTTCATATGAGGTTCATACTTGTCTGATCCTTGGTTTACTCAATTTAGATAACAGAATCAGCTCAACAGAAATATCCCAACTAAACGAAACTATTGTGTCAGAGGATTTGTTCTAAGATGATTGCAAAACATTCGAATTAGACGAGGTGTTAGTGAAGAGTACACACGGATTTGAGAAACGTTTCACCAATTTGTACAAGTGTATATATCTGTGTCCTACTACTGCAAACCTCTACTCGCACTTGTAATAAGTACCATCAACTTGTAAATCTAGACCTATCAGTATGTTTACGTCAGAAGTGTATGGTTGTAAAGTCTGCCAAGAGACGTCTCAATGATATAACACTGGACGAATAAAAGACGTAGTAGTATTTGTACAGCTCAAGTACATACCCCTATTAACTCGTCGCAAGTGCATGAATCCTTGAGAACAAAATAGACAAGACATTAGTCTATATTCAAGACAACAGACAGGTTTTGAATAACTTCTAAAACTGCTAGAGAGAAACAGACTGCACTATTATACTCGGAAGACCCACATTACAATACAAAAGTTTCTTTACTTTTTCGATAGCGGCTCTCTCCAAGATGAGCTGAATGGACACACTCTGTCCTTACCTACAAGACCTCACCTTAAACACAGCCCCTTTTCTGTAGTTACACAAAACCACTCTAATTCCAGAAGACCACCTTAATTCTGCACTCCCATCTCTTCTTCTTCCGCGCCACTTTATGTCACGCGGACGCAATTCATGTCCTGGCTATAAGCAAGAGACCTGCCTCCCCGCTATGTTAGTCTGGTTGCGCCACCTTTACCCCTCGAGACCCTTTTCCAGCTCCGTGCCTGTTGTATTCGGTCATCATTTCTACTCACTATCTCATTCAATAAATTACTATACATTAAATACTCAAATCTTCTCCTCCTCCTCCTTTTTCACCTCCTTCTCCTTCTTCTTCTTTCCCTGGGTCTTGCTATGTTTGACCACCTCGATGGCAGGAGTAGGCGGTTTATCACCCACAGGATCCTTGTTGAAAATCACCTTGCGGAAGTAGTCCACCATACTCGGGATCACCAGTTCGAGACCTTCCAGACGTCTGAGGTAGTAACGAGCCTCCTCGGCTGAAATATCGCAACTTTCCGCCTCCTGACCTCGAATCACCTGACTTTTCAGTTTCTCCTGGACCTCACTGGATTTCTGGATCACGTGCTGCAACAAGACAACCTCAGGACACTGCAGAGGCAGCCAATGCGACTGTTTGAACACCTCCTCAATCTCCTCCAGACTGGGTTTGTAGTCTTTCCACTGGGTAGGCACGTGACTGTCGCAAATATGACAGATGAACTCCTCCTGAGACCGGGTCTTGACTCCTGCGTTTTTGAGACACTTGGAATGGTACCATTCGGCGCATTTGTCGCATCCCACCATGACTCCCGATTCTCGCTGGCGACAGAAACAGAACAACTTCGCATCTGCGGGTTCCAGAGGTTCCCCCTTTTCTTCAGCTTCCAGAGCCTTGACGTCCCGTTCGTAGGTGTCTTCTTCTGAACAGCAGAGGTTGAGGGACTTGTAGATGGCCTTGAGCCGCGTCATCATGGCTCTGTTGGCCCCTGATCGGCGGTAAAAAGTCGCCTTTCCACGCTTGAGCCACTCCTCGTTCGTCTTCATGCACGTTTGAAGCGTGGGGAGAGAAACGTCGTCCTCGGCTTCTGCAAGAGCAAGCAGGTCAGCAGCAGTCTTGAGATCGGGACGTTTGTCCACAGACTCGTTGCCCAGCTGAATGCACATTTCCGAGTAGTCGATCGAGAGAGACCCGTCACCTGCTGTTTCCAGCTCAGTCGATTCCTCAAGAGCAGCAGTGGTATCGACGGGTTTCTGGGAGGGAAGATGGGAAGCAGGTCGAGAAACAATTTCAGCTGCAGGAAGAGGACTAGAGACAAAAGAAGACGGAATCGCAATTTCGGGGGGCTCAATATGAGCTACCAGCTGCATTTCCAAATGAGTGTCTTCCGTGTCGGCCGTTCCTGTACTTGGAGAAGTACTGTCTTCGACCAGAACAACTTCTTCCTTCTTGACCTCCTTTTTCACCTCCTTGACCTCCTCCTTTTCAACCAGAAAATGAATGTTCTTCTCTGTAGGTTTCCAAGGAGGAACGTATTTCGGTCCCTGGTTGATCACGTGCTGAAGATGAGCCATAAGTTCCCGGTAGGCCACTTCGGACATGTTGAAACCCATCAGATCTCCTTCCCGAAGAGTAGCTTCGATCGTTTCAGCTCCTGACCTGTCAATCAGACCCAGCGCTTTTTCACACCATCTCAGCTTTGTACATAGCTGATAAAGCTGATCAGCATACGGAATGGCCACAGAAGCATGCCGAACCTCGTAAACTAGCCGAATGTACTCGATGGGAGTATAAGTACAGCTAGGGTCGTGAAGAGCGTAATGAACGTCACTGGCGAGCTGTTCCAGGTTACGAAGACACTCGAAAAAGTCGTCGACTTCGTTGGACGAAAACGGCATCCGATTGTACCCTTCCACAAGTAGGGTAATCTCGTCTCTTGACACCTGAGGCACTTCGGGCTCCTTGTCTACCGGTCCTTCACGGTCTTTTCTCTCAAAGGACCGTTTTCCCTGGTCCAAAAAGGCCCGTGCTCGCGAAACCCAGTGCTCACAGGTAGCCACAAACTGGTGCAGATGGTACAGCTCTGGCATCTTGGGGTTGATGTTCTGACCGTCAAAAAGCAGTTCTCGGCAATGGAGAAGAGAAGGCGCAGGTTTTTCCATCGTTTCAGCCAACCATCTTAGCCAGGACGATTCCGTGTAGTTTGGAGTGTCGTTGATGTATCTGGCTGATTCGTAGAACTTTTCGAGTTCTTTGTCAGAAACGAGAATCTTGAGTTTTTTGTTTTTCGCAGAAACGTCCTGATCAATGGCGTAAGTCGTCTCCCAAGGACCAATCTCGTCATTTGAAAGCACGGAAATGCACGAAAACACAAGAGGTCTCAAAGTAGAGTCACAATACACACTCTCCTCACTCCCCTTCTCCTCAGGAACACCCTCATCACGCAGTTTCTTCCGCAGCTCTCTCTCCTTTTCAAGCACGGGAACCAGCCACTTTGCAGCAGCTTTTTTCTCGCTCAATCGGCCTCTCTTGGCGATATTCAACAAAAGTCGCTCAATGGAGAAGGCAGGAAGTTGACCATGTTTGGCGTACAAAGACGAGCACTCCTGAGCAGGTCCCTCGAGCCACGACAAAGGACACAGATTGACACTCTCGCTCATGTTGAATCCGTGGCAGAAATGCGATCTGTACGACTGGGGGAAGGATAAAACGTACTCTCCAGGCCGCTGATCGCAAATGTACACGTCAATTCCCTCGTCTCTGAGAACCTGCGGAGAAATCATCAGATCGGGCTCAAGGAGGAACTTCTTGCCGGTTTTTCTCTCCCCCTTCTCAATGTACCGTTCAATGAGTTTCTGGAACTTGTCGTAGTGATCAGGGGAGACAGAGTACCATGTTCTGGTGCTGCCAAAGTGCATGTAGTCCAACGACCACAGCATCATGTCTTCCACGGACCACGACTGGGTGGAAAACATCATACCCACGTGTAACCACGGCATGGTGATCTGCAGAGCTGCAGCATCGTCCACGTACTGAAACATGCCGTCTTTCATATGAGGAGCCACGTTCAGATTCCACTGGTCGTTGACGTTTTTCAGCGAGTTCTGCTCAGGCATGGCGTTGGTCGAACCGTGAATAGCAGAATGAATGTTACTGCCGTACTCGACCTCCACAGCGAGCTCAGAGTCGCCCAGAGCCTCCCAGTACTCGTTTTCGACGAAGTTTTCACCCTCCTGACCCTGGGGTTTCTTGCGACTGCCCAGGAAGCTCTCGTCGAACCGTTCGCACTTTTGCTGAAACTGACGCAGGTTGTAGGACGCTGCGTTTTTGGAATCCGCAGGAGTAAGCTCAATTCCGGAATAGCCGACTTTATGGGGGATTTTCGCACACTGAACGGCAAAATCGTCCACTTCGTCGTCCATACCCGAAGACATGGACACGTCTCCTGACTGGAACTTGCCTTCTCGGAGGAGGAGAAGGTTTGAACCAACGACAGGAGAGTTCTTCTGGTCAACAGCAGACGCCTGTTTCGCGTCAGCGTCCTGTTTCATCGCACTGGAAGAGGATAACTGGTAGTTGGCCAGAGGCATGACTGGTCGGTACTTTTTCGGACCCTGACTGCTCTCCAGGTATTGGTCGAAAGGATGGAGAATCTTCTGGTACGACGATTTCAGAGAAGTGCTCAAGGAAGTCATGATTTTCCCACTATAGCCCAGTTCTCGACCAACTTGAGCCCACAGTTTTCGTCTACAGACCTCCACAAAACCGCCTCGAAGATGAACACAGTGGAAGAGATGGTAGACGTCGATAGGCCGCTTGTCGATACTCGGAAGTTTGAAAATCGGCGACTTGTGTCTCATGTGGAAGTTGAAGAGATCTGCGAGGAAGCATTGTTCAGCAGAGTGGCCTTGCATGGACGAGTTGAGGTCTTGTCGGCGTGTTTTGAACCAGAACATCTGTGTTAGCAAAGAAAAAGAAGGGAAAAAAAGAAAAAAAAAAGGAAAAGACATTGAGACGTGACAGCATGAGAGAAACTGAGATGGGTAAGCAGAGAGTCTGTGAATCACTCCAGAACTGGCAAATGACAGAAATGGCAAAAATTCGGAAAATTCGGAAAGTTCGGAAAAAATCGCAAATCGCAAAAATCCCATATATACCAAACAGAGCTCTTCAAAGCCCTTAGAAAAGACCTTGAATACTGAAATCTCACTGTCAACGTCTTTCAACTCATAGTAAGAAGTTAGAGACAAACTATGAGTGTCAATGTCTTCAAGACACCACACTGACAGATTATCAATGCCTTTCATCTTCCTCATATCTAACATTGTAATGTGGCAGGTTATGAGTGTCTCTCATATCAGTTGACACAGATTATGAGTGCCAATCATATCAGTAGTCACAGATTATGAGTGCTAATCATATCAGTAGTCACATCTTATGAGTTCTTCCTCAACCATCTTCGACAAGGAGGACTAACGTCTCCCCTCTCATACTCACTTCAGTATCCAACCTAAACGGGATATTCCACCTCTCCGGGGGCACAATTTTCACCATTCCGTACTTGCCATAGTACTTGTACAGTTGCTCCATGTACTTTGGTCTGTTCTGAAACTCCTCCATGGTCGGATACACCGTTGGAATATGCTGCAGTTTGAATTTATCATTGCGCATTTCCTTGAACTCGCCACTTTCCATTTTTTGCCGCGTCGTCGCCCTGCTGTCCACAGTGCCCATATCCAGCGGCGGGTTGGCACGTGATCTGCTCTGCGGGTACAGAAACGGATTGTGCGGTTGCTGGGGGGTTGGGGGGGTGTCAAACTGAGAGGGGTGGCTTTGACCGCTTGTAGGGGTGGTGTGAGTCACGTGAGGAGTAGGGGTCACGTGACTAGGAGGAGTCACGTGACTAGTAGGGGTGTGACTCACGTGACTGGGAGTTGTCGTATGACTCACCCCGGGCCTCCCATTCGCCTCCACCCTCGGCACCTTAGTCGGACTCTCAGCAGGCTCGTCTGTGGGCCGTTTCAGAGGAACTGTAGTTTGAGCTTCGTTTGTGTTTGTGTTTGAAAGCATTGGGTCGATGGCTGTAGATGGGGTGGGAATAGGTGTGGTGGTAAAGTGTTTGGTGATAGGTGGTTGTGTAGACTGAGTAGTAACAGACTGAGTAGGCTGTGCAGTTGTAGCTGAAGACTGAGTAACAGGTCTAGAAGTCGAAGCTGTCTGTGTTACAGGCTGTTTGGTCTGCGTTTCAGGCTGTGTAGGCTGAGCAGCTTGACTGGTGATAGGTTGACTAGTTGTGTTGTCCTTCACGTCATCCACCTCTGACACTTGGTCTGTCACATCACTTTTGTCGTTTGTACTTTTGTCGTTTGTACTTTTGTCGTTCTGTGTCTGAATCTCCTTTTGTGTCTCTTTTGTCTCTTCCGTCGACGATTCTACCACCGGTTTATCCCGATTCATGCTCGTGAATCCGCTCATGATGGGTGATCTGTGAAGGTGAAGAAGACACGAGAGTGTTGAGTTTTTCGAGTGGAGGAGGAGGAGGAGGGGGTGATTAGAAAGTCGTAGAGTGGGGATATCGGGATAAGAGTTTTATGGTTGTGCTCGCTGAAACGAGGCGACTACAATGGTATATTTGGTTTTCTATTTGGACGATTATTGATGGACCTGACGTCTCCTGTCTTTCTTTAAAGTCCCTCCACATGACACTCTCACCAAGGTCCAAAGGTAGATTTGAGGTGCACGTAAAAAACGGAAAACCTTAATTGGTTTATGGGTGGAGGAGGGAAAATGGGGATTTGAGGGGGATTTGAGGGGGATTTTGGGAACAAATAATGTGATAAATGAGAAAAATCGAGAAAATCGAATAAATAAGGAAATTAAGGAAATTAAGGAAAATAAGGAAAATAAGGAAAATCGGGAAATGCGGGAAAAAGGAAATCACAGGAATACAGCAAATACAGAAGAGCATTGTGACACACAATTCGACGCATTAGCCATTTGCTCAATAGAGTGATGAATCACCTTTGTACCGATTCTGGACAGAAGATGAATCACAGTCCTTGGACATTAGACTACGAGTACAAGTACAGTAGATAGAACAGTATTCGTATCGTAGTTAGTCAAATGTATAGAACTGAGAAGGAAGAGTAGAAAGTGACTCGTGAAGCCCCTGCTGTCTTCATTTAAGACTTTCTCAAATTCTCATTTTACTCATAAAAGTTCCATAGTTTTCTAAACAGGTCAATATGGGTACCAAAAGAACCGCCTGAATCCTCTGAGTAAGGATCCAACGTCAAAATTTACACAGGACTGCTCTATCACGAGATATTACCAAATACCCCCCACACACAATTTAAGCTATAGCGAATTTCCGAGCCGCACGGCTGGGGGTGGTGTTTTTGGCCCTCTTTATATTGACCAATATACGAGTGATAGAGCTGATTTTTTGCATAGTTAGAGGTTGGGCTGGTATGATGTCAGTGTCAAAGCTCCAATGTTACGGCTTGAAAACCTGTGGAGTTGTGTTGAACAGAATTAAGTCTTGAACGAAGGCACTGAATGCCAGAATGACTGTTTAGATGACCAAAGTTCTTTGATGTGGAGTAATAGAGTAAAGCACATGGACCCTTCTCTAGCACCTTGACATGGAGCTCGAATTATGTCCCTAGCTGGCCTATATAGGCAGGATTAGACGGAGAACAATGGGGCATCTCATTTAAGATTACATAAGACAATGGGGCTAGGAAGGAAATTGGAGCACTTGTGTGAGACCTATGCTGAGACCTTGATTGAAATGATTTAGACATCAGGCTTGATTGGGTGTTCTAGGAATCTTTCAGGGTGATATCTGCTGTTTTTAATAACTACAGTCGTGTTTAGAGCTCTGTTTTGTGAGAGATGCAGTATTACACCTCTGGGGTCTTGTTATCTCTCCACCTAATTTACTTACAAAAGGGAAATTGGGAGTTTGAGGTGACTGGTGAGTTTAGGAGAGTGTTTCTGAGCGAGTGAATACTTGTAAGGACATACATCTAAGCTACTTCTTGGAAACGATTGATGCAGTGCTGAAGTTGAAGTAGTTAAACGCAGTAACTAGAAGCAAAGGAATACAGTACATACTCGTATCAATTGAGATAAGTTCACACCTCACTAAATGGTGCTCTTGTATTAGTAATATATAAGTGATAGTTCATGATGTAGCCATTGACAGCTACTAAAGGCACGTCCTGTCAGGAGAGCCATATCGAAGACAGCTGTAAGCTCAACGGTTCACAATAAAGGCATGTCCTCACCAACAAGACATGGCCTTATCTTAAGAAGACATAGCTTTAGTTCACTAAGGAGACATGACTGTAGCCTAAGAAACACTGACTGTAGCTTCAGGAGACATTGTTAAGTTCACTTGAAGACCTTCACTAAGACTATCTCCAGTTCATCAAGTATGTCATTTGTCCCTCCCCCTCTAGGTAAACTTCCCCACCTGCCTCTGTGCATTCTTCAGTCTCGCTCCCGTGAGCTCCACCTCCCCGTTGAGCTCGTCCAGCTGCTCGTTCTGCAGATCCACCTCCTGTCTGATCGCCTCTCCGAGCTCCTTTTGTCGCTGAATCGTGCCCAGCATCTGTCTCAGGCTCTCGTCCTGTTCCTGGAACGAGTCCTTCTGCAGCTGCACCAATCCCGCGTTGTTGAGCTGTCTGGTCTTGTCAGTTTCGCCCAAAACGCGTCCCCGACGTCCCGTGCCTCTCTGGCTGCTTCTCATGGTTCCCGTGAGAGGCGTGGAAGCTCCAGAAGACGATTCTGAGCCTGTTTGTGTTTGTGCACTCAACTGGGTGACCACCTGTTTCAGCAGCTTCTGGAGATCCATCAGCTGCGTCCGTTTGCGTCTGTGCTCGTTATCCGACGTCTTTTCGCCTGCAGGTTCGTTCAGCGTCTTTTCCAGCTGAGCAAAACGCGTTTGGGCAGTCAACACCAGCTTCTGGTTCTCGTACCGCTCAGAAGTGCCAGCCACAACGTTACTTCGGGCGGTTTTCAACATGGAAGAGATACTCGCAACCTGTTCGTCCCAGGACAACTCGGATGAAGTTCCCACAGCTGCAGTTTTGCCAGGACTCACCTTTTGAAGCTGCAGAAACTCGAGCAACGCAGCAGAGCTGTAGAAATGCGGAATCTTGACCAATCGGCGTAAAAAGACCTCCAGACCCCGCCGACGGTCGTCCAGAAACTCGACGTTTTTGCTTTTGAACCAGGATTTGGGTGGGAGAGCAACTTCGACAGTTCGTCCAACCTCGTCTTCAAGTTGGGACACAAGCGACACAAAGTCCGAGTACCGCTTGGTCAGAAAGTACTTGTTTTCGTCGCCCCGGTGACGCACGTCGCCGCCACCTTGGAGGTCAACTTGCACCGTGAAATTCGTCGGAGAAGAGACTGTGTATGTCGGAATCGAAATGTCCATGGTGTAAAAGTGGTGATGTTGAAGTGGGTTATGCACGGTGGAAATAAGGTGCATGAGGAGGCAAAGTATGAAGAGCAAGTGGTTGATTGTGATAGTTTTGAGATATATTTGGTGTCTGGGGATACTTGTTTGTGGCTATTCTGTGTAGTTTGAGCTTTTTGGGGTTTTCCTTTTTTTTTTTTTTGTTATGTGCTGAATGGTGTGTATGTATTTGTGTGGTTATGATAAGGTAGGATTAAGACACATTCTGTAAGTTGAAAATGGAGGAAATTGAGGAAAATATAATATTGAAAAAACTGGAAGGCTAAAAGAATGGGACAGTCTGTGGCTCTTCTAATGCTCCAGTTCTGTACTACTTTCGTCTGTTTCAATCTCATCTGGAGTGTGTTTTCTGAACTGAACAGTGTGAATTCTCCACAGTTTCAGGTGTATTTGAACAGCATGTATTTCAGCAAAACAGACAGCAGATTTGAACTGGGGAGATCAAGCTGACAAAAATGGTATACTTAAGTGTACTTTTCGATGAACTATTGGTGTTACAAGGTCAATGTGTCTTGGTTTATCGAGTTAGAGATTTGCATTACAAGATGTGTGATTATTCTCAAATTTTGTATGGCAACACAGGATAAAAAGTTTACCCGACGATTCAGAATTTATGGTTACTGCGATTACTTGAAGAATGTCTACCTGTTGTCATACGATATCGTCTGATATCAAGAGTGCCTTCTGTTCCACTAAGAACTGACAAGTACGTCCTAACTTTCGTAGAATTCACTCTGTAACAAAGCTCACTTGGCTGAGTGCATCTTCTCTCGTACAGCTTTCATTTGGTCTCAATTTCAGCTCTTTTCCTTGTCTAAATCAACTTCTATAGCACTTTCAATTTACTCACTTCACCTCAACCAAATTACTTGGCTTGTCCCACAAAACACCATTCAACACTCCGTTTACGGACTCTCTAAATAAAACTACAAATATCTAACCTTATGCTGGACACAATTGATTTCAATAAAAAGCTGATAGAAGCAAACTAAAAGGCTCGAAAATGTATGATACATTACTGATCATTGTATAAGTAGACTGGCAGTTTTCAAGATCAAAAATATGCTCCCAGTAGCCCTAGAAAGGTCTATTGTTACGGCTCACTCTGTTTACAGACCCTCAAAATATATTTCCCATTATGTAACCTTATTTTGGTCATTATATTTAAGGTTAGTACAATATTTTTGAGGAACCGTTTAGGGAGTGACCCACCTCGGTTGATTTTTCACTGCCATAAGAGACGGAACTAACAAGAAAATCAGTTCAATTGACTCAGAGCGCCCACTTTATAGTACAAAAGTGACTTCAGTTTTCCTTCATCTGTATTGCCTGTGCAATTGGGGGGTACCTCCATAATGTAACGAATACCAACTATAAGCTAACTAACTCAAAAGTCCAAGAGTGATTTGAGATGTCAATTAGTGGAAATTATAATACTGACACTTTTACATTTGAGCATCTAAGCTTAGTATCAACTACTCAATGCACCACCTCCAACTTCTTCCAACTCTCCAGCTCATCTCCAACCTCAAAAAAACACCCCCTGCTGACTTTTACTTCAACTAAACGTTAAGTAATACGAATTGTCAACAACGAGGTATACTTGATTTGGCAGTATCTTTGCGAGTAGTGCTCTGAAATTAAATCTAACAATAGTGCTGGACTCCTCACACTCTGGGCACCATTTTGATACTCTTTTTCTTGACTAAACTCTTTTCGTCCAACAACTTGGATGTTTCGTCGTCTTTCATAAATAAACTTTCCATCAGTCAAATTATTTCCAAAAACCGTCTATAGAGTGTCCCATCTCATTCATTACAACCCCTTCATTACTGGAGACTACAGACTCTAAAGTACCGGTATAGTAAGAAGACTCACCTTTCCACCGCACAATTGCATCTCCGTGCTTAGTAATCAACTCCCTATTTCTTTCGGCTCTATCTCCACGAATATTATTCAGAACGCCAATTGAACACTACCATTCGACTTGTCACATTCTCCCCATCATTTTGATACTATGATGAAGTAGAAAACCTCTTTTCGTTACTCTCCAGCTGTCTGAGCATGAAGGTGTTGTGTAAGTCTTCTGAATACTGTTGTCACATAATAAGCTTCCGCATTCGTCAAATGATTTACAGGACCGTATGTGGAGTGACATAGTGACATACCATCTCCACACCTTCAATTCTACAAACCTGCATCCTTACTAATGTGAACCTACTAAATCGAACACTGAGAAGTGATTCCAACCTTTTGTTTCACAGTTTACCGGTTTCCTAGCTTTGCTTACGTAAGCACGTGAGGGGAACATATGCCAGGTACCGTGCACCATATAATATCAAGTGGGGAAGCAAAGTGAACCGTTGAAGATGAGCCACAAAACGAATAGATAGAAAGCACAAAAGAACACAGTAATCACCTTCACGTCAGCCGCACATCCGTATCTTCCGTCTGTTGCTCCCAATACGTGTATATAACGTTGACGAGGGAGGTGGACAACTATGGAATAAGAACCAACACTACAAGGCTTCAAAGGGAGACTTACTCAAGAACAAGAAAGCTTCAAACTCGCTCAAAGACACAAACACAAACCCTCACTATCGCCATGATCAACCGACTAAAACCAGTTGTTCGTTTTTCTCGTGTCACTCGTTTTTCTGTCACACCTCGAACACGTACTCCCTCACATGAGTTAAACTTTTTTTCCTCACACTCCCTCCGTCACTTTACACAAACACACATGTCTAACCTCGCCCCCATCGTCATCTCCGGCCCCAGTGGCACCGGCAAGTCGACGCTGCTCAAGCGGCTGTTGGCGGAGTATCCCGATCGGTTTGGATTTTCCATCTCCTACACCACCCGAAAGCCACGTGACGGAGAGACCGACGGCAAGGACTACAACTTTGTGTCGGTGGACCAGTTCAAGCAGCTCATTGAGGACGGCGCGTTCATCGAGTGGGCGCAGTTTGGCGGCAACTACTACGGCACTGCGGTGGCTGGCGTGAAAAAGGTGGCCGACAACAACCAGCAGTGCATTCTGGATATCGATATGCAGGGCGTCAAGGCCGTCAAGAAATCGGACCTCAACGCCAGGTACCTGTTTGTGGCTCCTCCGTCGATCGAGGAGCTGCGATCTCGACTCACTGGCCGAGGAACCGAGACGGACGAGTCTCTGCAGAAACGTCTTGCTGCCGCCGAGGGAGAACTCGCCTACGCCAAGGAAGAGGGTGCCCATGATCTCGTCATTGTCAACGACGATCTCGAGAAAGCCTACAAGGAGTTTAAGCAGTTTATTGTGGGTGAATAGACGAGAGATGACCTAAGATGACGTGTCGTTGAGATACGTGGATGCTGACTTTCTCATCGTCACCCGTCTCACCACCAGCAAAACATTTTTTATTGTATAATACAGGCATAGCCAGAACAGTGTATTTGTACTTGTACAGGCATCAGTTTGCCAGACCATTGAGTGGATTATGTAAGCATTTAGGGGTATCAAAAGTAGCTGAAATCGCCTCAAATCTCACTGGACTTGGATCTGATGTCATTTTGATGATCCAAAGGTAGTGGTTTCGGTTGAATTTTGCCTCAAAACTGTTGTTTGATATTTTCCCTGTTTTTTCCCTATTTTTCGATTTTTTTCCTATTTTCCTCTGTTTTCCTCTATTTTCTCCTATTTTTCTAATTATAAAATTAAATCACAATAATAGCATAAAATAGGCAAAAATTGAATTGGACTCAAAAGCTATGTTTTTGGTCCAAAAACAGCTTTTCTTTAATTTTCTGTTGACTCCTATCTCACTGTATTGATTATTCCAACTTTTCATGATTTTCTCCTATTTTCTCCATTTCCTGTATTTTTCCATTTAAATGGATAAATAACAGTAATCGTATAAAATTGACAACAATCAAGCAGGACTTGCAAGCTGTATTTGATGCTTTAAAAGCAGTGTCTTTTCTGACTATCTGTAACTTTTTATCACATTGAGTGGTGTTTTTCTAATTTTCCTATTTGTTTCCTATTTTTCTTATTTTTTCAATTTAATCATATTTATTCGTATTTATTCGCAATTATTCACAGACGGGTCACCTGGGTTAGGATTGTAAGAAATGTGTCTTTTCTTCACACTTACGCTTTAATGTACTACGACTAACCAAAAAATATCAATTCCTCAGATCTCCATAATCTTACCAACAAGTTTGTCTGTTCTTCATTTTATTTTGATTTTTTCTTCTTTTTTTCGATTTTCCCATTTAAATAATCAAATTTAATCCTACATCGTTCGTTTAAGGTTCAGGTTAGGGCTCGGAACCCACCCCTCCCCCCGGGTTAGGGCTCCCATTCCCGCCACGTTCAGCCACGGCTCAGCCACCACCAGCCACAAGAGTACATATGGCACTATCATGACAAGGTGATGATAGAGTAAACGAGAGGAGTATGTAGATAAGAGCAAGTGAGCAAATAAGAAGAGAACGAAAAATGAGGCACCTCTGTCACGTGGTATGTCCAACCCAAACCCTCATTCTTCATTTACCCTTGCTGCCTCAATGTCTCCACTTTTGGTTATAAATTTTCCCACTCTTGGACCACCCAACTTTTACCTCTCCACACCACATTACCAGTGTGACTTGAACGAGAACCCACACAGCAACAACAACAACCATGTCCGATCTTCCTTCCAGTTTCGATAACGGAAACAGCATTGAGTGAGTGCAAAAGAAAAAGGAGTAGTGTGATTGGAGGAAAAGGTGAAGTGAATGAGTGGCAAATGTCATTACTCACTGACAGAAAGAAGTGCTGTGAAGATGAAGTAAGGGTGAAGAAGTGAAGACAAAGACATTATCGCTGACTAGACTGCTGGCTTTGTGTCTAGTTGATGGTAACGTGTCTTTTTCTCAGTGTCTTCATTTCGTCTTCATCGTAAGATAGCAAGTGGGAGAGTTGGGAGAGTTGAGAGGTGATAAGATAAGATGAGGTGGGACTTTGGAAACGGGTTTGTGTCAGATGAGGGTTTGTGCTAGGAGTTCTTGGACGAATTCTGTGACTCAAATGGAGCATTTCTGGCAGTTTTGAAGGCAGCATTACTCACTGTTGTGTTGTGTTGTGCTGTTCATGTGTTGCTAATGACTTGCTGTTAAAGAACACTTTGCTTAGCCTTGCTCTGTATGCTCTTTAAAGATTCCATTTACAGTATGTCTCCTGAGTTCCCCTCATTACTTTATCTAAGGACAGGTTGGGTGAAGCCTAAGAACATGAACAAAATCTGACTTGTCACATGCTATGCAATGATGGGTGTGGCGTTATGATGATTATGATAATGGTGCTCTTTTTGTGCTCTTTTGGAGTTGCTTTGTGCTCTTTTTGTGCTCTTTTGTGCCCTTTCAATGTCCTGAGATGCCCCATTTGTCTGTCATGCATTGGATGGTCAAAGGATAGGGTCATACACCTTGTTTTCTGAGGACAGCTTCAGGCATCATTTCAAACACCATTGAAATGATCTGTTGAGTAATTGACGAGTCAGTCGAAAGCTCTTAACGTCATTTCTGGTGTCTATGGATGCTCTGAATGAAGGACAGGTAAGAGACCTCGAATCTTGATTCCCAAGATGTTCGGGATTTCCAGGATTTTCTGAATTTCTCGATTTCTGGATTTTCTGGAAATATCTTGTTGTTCTCGGTTTCCCTGAGTCTTCTGAATTCCTTGATTCTCCTGAATCTCTTGATTCTTTTGACTATCTTGATTCTCCTGAATCTCTTGAACTCTGAAGTCTTCTGAATCCCTTGAATCTCTTGACTATCTTGAAAGTCGTGATCTTCTCAATCCTCTACATCTTCTCGATATTCTTGGTCTTCTCGATATTCTTGGTCTTCTCGATTTTCTGGACTTTCTGGACTTTCTTGAGTCTCTTGAGTCTTTAGTCTCCTGAGTCTTGAGCCTTTTGAAGTCCTTTAGTCTTGATAGTCTTGATAGTCTTCTTGATATTCATCATCTTCCTGATGCTCTTGAGTCTTCTGAATTCCTCGATCCTCTGGGTTTCTTGAAAAACTCGATCTTCTTGATTATCTCGATCATCTCAACTGTCTTGACTCATCCTTTCTTTCTTTCTTACTATTCCTTCTTTCCCTTCTTCATCTTTTTCTTTTTTTCCCATTTTTCCCATTTTCATTTCCCTTTCTCTACATTTTCTTAATTCTCCTTCTATTTCTAACCCAGCGAAAACGAAAAGTCTCCCGGGTACTACAAGATCCTGGAGCGATGCAAGGAGCAGCCCCTTGTTCCCCTCGGCTGCCTTGCCACCTGTGGAGCTCTCATTCTGTCTGCACGAGCTCTACGAGTTGGTAACAAGCGGCAGGCCAACCGCATGTTCTTTGCTCGAGTCGCCTTCCAGGGTCTCACTGTCGCTGCGCTGATTGGAGGAGCCATGTACTACGGCCAGGACCCCAAGCAGAAACTCGAGCAGAAGGAGCGGGAAAAGCTGCTGGCGAGACACAGAGAAAAGCTGTGGATCGAGGAGCTCGAGCGACGAGACATGGAGGTCCAGGAGAGACGAAAGCGAGCTGCGGCGTTTAGACAGCAGGAGGAGGAGAAGTAGAGACGACGACGAAGTCGTTGTCTCCTGTGTTAGTACCTGTAGAGCCGCCTACAGAACAGTAGTCGCCTCGTGCAGTTTAGTTTTGTGTATATAATTAACGTCATTTGAAGAGAGACGTCAACAGCAGCTTGTCACACAGATGGACTGCCAGGGTGACCTACCGTACTGTCTTGTGTGTTTCACAGAGACAGTGACGTATTGCACATCGTCACTGGATACTCACCTTGTTAGCTTCAGTGACGCCAGTTGTGTAGAGCATCACTTCCCCTCAGTGACACCACCCGTGTAATGAACAGCACAGCAGACCAATCTCCTACACTCTCATTTAGAAACGCCCGCCGTGTTGGAGACAGAACATGATTGCGTCCGCCGCTTTGGTTGTTTCTTGGGGAGAGAGGGGAAGATTGGTTTCAAGTGGTGTGAGAAGAGTGATGTGTAGGAGGAAGAGAAGAAGTAGGAAATAAAGTGGGACATTTAGGAGACACAAATAGAGTGGGAGAATTAAGGTGGACCTTTTGGGGGCACATTTGGCACATGATTAGATAGACTTTAGTTGGGAGGAAGGAAATTGGTGGACTTTTAATTGAGAAGAAAAAAGATCAGTTGACTCTCCAAGTAATTTAGAGAACATACTTTAAGAACTCACAAACTCCATCAATAGACGACAGATATAGCTAAGACTTTACCATGCACTTTTGATACACTCAATCAGCCACCATACCCAATTTTAGCTCACCAGCTCGTTTTAAACCCCATTTAAAAAGGGCTCAAAACACCACCCCCAGCCGTGCGGCTCGGAAATTCCCTAGTTGACTCAAGTCGTGTCTGCCATCTGTGTTTAGTTGAACATTAGTTAACCCAAAAAGTCACCTGGGGGTCGACAAAAGGGGTTCCAGATAAGGCTGAAGTTCAAGAGCAAATTCATTCTGTATCTGCTAACATATTTATTAAATCTATAAAGCTTTCACCTAAATTGTCAATACAAATTTCTCTCAATCGACATCCCCTTCTCTTCTTCACCCTCCCATTTACTTACCCTTAACAAACTCAAACATAGTTAAGCTCACCCATTTGGGGCATTTTTCTTTCTCGCAAAGGGTGCAAGGAGAAGCACATTTGACCCGATTGGGAATGCTTACTAAGCGGTAGCGAGGAATAAGCTAGGAAAAAACAGGAAAAAAACAGAAACAAAACGTCGAATATGCCATCATATGGTATCAAAATGGAGCTTATGATCTCCCAAAGTGGATGAAACTGGTCTTAGAGCTATTCATATACTATCTCTGGTAATTGTGCAAGTACTAATTTTCTGGTATTAAAAAATTGTTTGTATTGGTTTTTGAATAGAGACAACCAGGTATGCCTTCAATCAGTGAATTTAAGTTTTTGAGGACACCATTCAGCAAAGAGTTTGGTCCTGTTTGGTCAAGTCCATTACTTGTAGATGTTTTTTGTATGATTAACGTCATATTGATAGGCAGATGTTAAGCAATCAGTATGTGGATAACCAAAGGAAGCATACAGCTCACAATCGAAAAGGTGATAGATCGCTGAACAGTTTGTTATTTCTGTGTCTACCTAAATGTCATGGAGTACTCCTGATTAGATTGAAGTTCTTGACTGAACGATACCTCTTCTAGGTGAAGA
Organism: Yarrowia keelungensis; assembly: GCA_001600195.1. Lineage (NCBI taxonomy): Eukaryota > Fungi > Ascomycota > Dipodascomycetes > Dipodascales > Yarrowia > Yarrowia keelungensis. The sequence continues at coordinate 1,922,942 of BCJD01000003.1, read as the reverse complement.
CTTGAGCTGTCAACTCCAATCAAAACTTGAAGAACAGCTAGTGTTCAATGTATCAGATGTTACATCAACTGTTTGGACCTTCAAGACCTCTTCTTTAGGTGCAAATACTACAATACAGCTATTAGTCATCGACTTACTGAGAAGCACTTTACGAGCGAATTAGGACAGTAATCGAGAAGTCAAAAGAAGTGGTATATCCATTTTTGCCCTGACATTATCAAAAATGACATTAGAACCGCTTTTTACGCATTATTTTCGCCGGTTTTTGTCCACTCCTCTCACCCCCACTACGTCCAACACCCCCTCGAAACTCATCTCTTGGGCGTCTGGTGTAGTTGGTTATCACATGCGCTTAGCATGCGCGAGGTCCCCGGTTCGATTCCGGTGTCGTCCAATCTTTTTGAGGGTGAAATTCTTTTTGTGTCTGTTCTGGTGGTTCTCTTTGCCTGAGTTGTGTCTGTTCTTTAGTGAATCATATAAATGCCATAACAAAGGAAATAAGCTATGAGAGTTAATCTTTCAACTCATTCAAGCTTAAATTATGATTTTATCAACTCCCAAGGGCTGAATCTGAATGAGGTCGTATCTTAAAGCTGCTTACATAATTGCCTTATAAATCAGCACACCACGCTTAAACGTTCAATCAGTACAAGTAGCTAGAAATCCACGAAGAGTCAATATTCATGCTATTTAGACCTGTAAAAATAATCCTCTGAACTTCCCTCATTCATCTCAAAAAAGAAACGCAACACTTGGCATGTCACTGTTGCAATACTTCTCAGACCATTTCCCTCAACTTTGTGAATAATGACGTTGGAGCAACCAAAGCAGTACCAAATTAATCTCCTATTTTCCTTGAATCCAATGGTGCTACTCTTGTTCGCATCGGACTACTCCTCGCAAAGTCGTCGTTTTTAGGTGGACTTTTTGTCGAGAACTTTGAGAGTGTGAGCATGACTATGAAGAAAAACTGCTATCAATACTGAATAACAGTCTATAGCTCAAATCTCATCTGATTAGCTTCGCAACTCACCCAATAATCTATCAGTAAAGAATACTGGTAGGACGTGTGTATTTACTGGTACATAACTCACCGAGTCAAGCAAGAGCTCAAACTGACCACTTTTCGAGTCTTCTCTACAAGATCATAAAGTTCTGTTGATCAGTTCTAGAAAGTTCATTTCTAGTCGAGTAGTTGTCTCTTACTTTACCGTACAGCACCCATACTTACCTACCATGATCTTACGTTGGATCAAGGCAATATCATAACAAGCTGCTATGTAAGGGTTCTCCAGCTCTCTCAATGAGGCAATAATAAACTGTCTATTGAGTGAGTATACAACAAGAACAGACTGACACAAGAGTTATATCATCCAAAGGGGTATATTCTTTGGCTTAAGGTAATCTGGTATAAACAGCATTGTCCCATAATCATACAAGTACAGTACCATTCTGTTCATCTACATCTAAGTACAGTACTGTATATCTCACAATTGTTCCAGTTTTTATCAAGATCTTGTATTACACAATGACTCAGCTCAGAGGTTTATGCTCACTAATGATGTAATCAATAGAATTGTTTTGAGAAACATATGAAGAGGATTCTAATGTCACTGAAGTCAACTAACAGGCTCCGATCAGCACAGACCATTGTTCCATTCTGTCATTGGTCTTCTTACTACAAGCAGTTCAATCTCACCTCTCCTACCTCTTCTCAACTACACCCTACAAAATCTCTCAATCAGTTCACCCTCTCCTGACCTCATCACACCTCCCCCTCTCACCACCCACCTCTCTTATCAATCATACCTTCTGCTATGTACATTTTGTCCTTCCTTCTCTCCCCCTCTTTCTCTCCTACTCCTTCTTCTCCTTGGTAGGAGCCTTCCAGTCGTCCTCCCAGATCTTGTTGGGAGGCGTCTCGGTGGGCACACGCATCTCGATGGGGAACTTGTTGCCCTTGACCCGCAGAACGGCCGCGTTGAACAGGAATCCGTCCACCTGACGCAGCTCCTCGCACGTGTCTTGCAGCATCTGGTACTGCTGTTTGTGTTGCTGCTCACGCGCCAGCTTCTCGGCCAGCCGCTCCTCTCGCCACGCCACCTGCACGATTCGGTGTCGAATCAGATCCTCCTGGCTGAGCTCGAGCTTCTTGGGAGCCATTCGCTTGGGGGACATGGCGGAAATCTGGTTCACGAGCTTTCGAGCTCCGGGCTCCAGATCGCCAGCAGCCTTGGTTCGCTTGGTTCGCAGCGCCACTCGGGGGACAGCCCGAGCCACAGAAGTCGTTCGAACTGAAGAGAACATGTCGTATGAGTTAGTTGTGAATGTCAGGTTCAGTGTGTAGATCAAGATTTTTCAGTGGTGTAGGGTGCAGGTCGTGGGTTCGACTTTGGGGTGGGACGAATTTTAAGTTGTGCCAAATTAAGGTTTGCTTAGTAAGTAGAAGCCCCATATGGCGATCTCACTTTAAACCAAATATGGACTATAATCATGGGAAATAAACGATGGAAGTAATAGATGTAAAATTGCCTACAGCAGAAATTGAAAGTATCACCACATGTCTACATACCACACCAACACTGTGATGTCAGGCACCTGATGATACGTCTGGTGTGATTACGTAATACTAACTCACTCATTAGCAGAACTGGACTATGTTCAAGAGATATTTGATGCAAGTAATCCCACTACCGGTACAGTGGGTACTGAGAATTAATGGTACCATCATATCTTTACATATCAACATAGAGTGATGTGTTGAATGGAATTTCCGGTTGTATGATTACGCATTACGCCAACTCACTCATAGTGATTTACTGTGGTACAAGTACCGGTATGCTTCCTGGCAACACTGATCATTTCCTCCTAATCTGAGATGGACTTTTGCTAGCTACAGTCAAAGACATGATGGACTTTTGCTAGCTACAGTCTATGACATGTTCGTATATTTTCCATGTTCTAAGAGTCTGAAGTGTTAGTGATCAAATAAAGTGAATCTCAACAGGAGATACCTGGTGTGTTGACTATGGTCCTAATGCTGGTAGTGTTTTTTTTCTAATTATCAAGAGTGCTGTGATTAGTAGATGCACATCTCATTCAAATCAACATGATCAGCGAACAAGGTTCTCATCTCATTGGCTCTGCATAATCACTGAAAAAAACGGATACAACTATTGGAGGTGTTTTCTGGGTTCGCCTTTACTCTCAACTCCGCTAGTCTTTTCTTAAGTCCGCTTTCCAGTCCTTAAGTCCGCTACTTTATGGCAAAATATTTAAGGTTACTCAACAAAAGCTCCAAAGCTAACCATTAAGTGCAGAAAAGTTACACAAAAGCCGAACCAGCCTGTTTAGCTCAATAAAACGTCGTCTACATCAGAAGAACGGTGTGAATTTTCCCCTACGACACTTTTTGAACAGATATATCACGTCTACGAACGGCTATGCTAAATCCCTCATTTTCTCAACAGTTTTAAGCTATATAGCTTATTTGCGTCACGTGTGTTGTGATTATGTCATCCACAAAAATTGGCTTATGTAATATGAATAGTAAGGTGTTGTCGGTGGCCTTCAACCCCAGCTCACAAAGTGCTTAGAATGAAATTACAACACCACCATTGAGTCCAAGAGTTCATTCCAAGTCGAATGATATACTGATTGGCTATATTTGAGTGCTCTACGATAAAACTAGTCTCCTCTTCTACTGGCTTACCATTTCGTCCTTTGTACTTTTGCTTACTAATTTCCGAGCCGCACGGCTGCTAGGGCACTTTTGGGGACCACTCAGAGTGATGAGTTTTTGAGCTAGAGGAAATCGAAGAGTACAGATGTGTTCTCTGAGTGAAGAGGAGTGTAATGGTATACTCATTTTTGTTACTGCTGTATTACCAGGCTATAGAGGGTCGTCTGTTTTCTTGGTTGTGGTACTGAATTAAAAAATAAATAAAAAAATAAAAAAGGAAATCATTCCAAATCGCTAAAAAATGCCTCCCTACCTCCTCGCTCTCAACCAATCCTCTGACGTCTCCTTTCTTATCTCAGCCAAAGCCTTCTTCTCTAGCCTATCAGCCTCTTCCCTATCTTTACTCTCCCTTAGAACAACCCACGCGTTGAACTTACCATTGACAATCTCGGGAAACACGTTATGTTTGTAGAACTTCCAGCAGGGGTCTTCCTGGTCATATATCACTCCACTGTCGTCAAAAACCTCGGTTAGAGTCCTTGTTTCAAGATCGTAGAAATACGAACTACCAATATTCCGAGACGTCACAAACCGATCAGCTCCACAGTTGTTTGCATCACATTGAACACAGAGCTCTAATCGATAGGGTTCTTTGAAAGTCACAGCCCAGTCTTTTCGAAAGTATCTCACTCCTGGCTTTTCCAGGTCGAAAAAAGTAGGTGCCAGAAACTTGACGGTTTTTTCAGTCCACCAAATGACTCCGAGATAAGAAGCAAAGGCTTCCAAGTATTTAATATCGTTTACTTTGGGAAAAATGCGAACCATGGTTTGAGAGTACTTGTCCCAGATCTTGTATACCGTTACATCATCTTCATTGTAGTCCTCTTCTCGAGAAATAAAAACCCCAGGAAGAACATACATAATGAACCCATTTATCTGTGGATCAGTTAAAAAGGCGTCTTTCCAATGAGGACGAGATTGACTCACAATAAAGTCCAAAGGCCAGGTATCCAGTTGCACATGTATGACGTCTCTCTTACGTTCCAAAACAGGCACAATTTCAAGATTGGTTTCTGTGGATCCTCTAGGAAGAGCAATCTCCAAATCCCAATATTCGCAGTAGATGTAGTCATTATCCTCATTGTTTCCTGCAAGTTCAGCCTCTCTATCACCATAAAGTTCATTGTGGTAAAATGGTTTCCCATGAGCATATGTTCTATTCCTCCAGTCATCTCTAGCTAGCAGAGATCGAATTGGAGTGATTTCTTTGGGTAATTCTGACTCGTCAGTCATCCACTTACCTCCAGTCATGCGTTTCACAAAAACCAAAGCACACAAGGCCCAGGAGGGTATCTCCTGTCCTGGTTGAAACCAGGGGTTGCGAAGCATCAGTTTGTGGTACATGAGAGACTCGCAGTTTTGGAAGGCGAGATAAAACCCACGTGACACCTCTCGTAGATTCACACAACTCTCTAGACTACTGTGGGAGTAGATGAGAGTAATCATCTCGAAAGGTAGATGGATTGAAGAGGTGGGAGTTGCTCTGTTGTACTCAAGAGCGACTTTGGGACGTTTCAGTATACCGTTCAAATGAGCTGAGTACTCGTTTGACTCGACAAAAACATGGTGTCTGCTCTCAGCACTCTGATTGGCCATCAGTATTTGAATCTGTTCCTGAATGAGAATACTGTCATAGTCGTAATTTTCCGAAAGAGCGTGGTAGATACTCTCGTCTGACTGATCCTTACACCAATTGAAAATACTCAGATACACGTCTTCTGTATATCCCACCGTGTTTTTCTTCTCGATAATTTCACCACACATCTCTTTAAATTCAGCATAGCAACTAAAGTAGTTTGCCAGACGAGCCTCAAAACCGTCCCTTCTCTTTAATCGCTCAAGCAGTCTCTTCCCTCTAATCTTCATCAAATCCACAGCTTTCACGCAATCAGACACAGACGAGTTGGGAGCAAGATGGGGACAAACTAGACTCAGGAGACTTCCTCGTTGAACTAGAACTCGGATACTTTCTTTCGCAATAGCTGACTGTTCAGTAGCAAGCCAAGAATTCGTTTTCATCACCAGATCCTGCTCATCTCTGCCTACTTTCCTTTCTGGGTCTGAAAGGTAGCGCTCTAGAGTCACGTGATACAAACTGACCGGGTGCGGAGAGTCTGTCATGGCTGAGTCGTGAAGATATCACGATGGTGTGCTTACAGGTGCATGAAGTACGTTATCTGTAAACTTTATCTCAAAGAGGTATAGCTTAATTTTGCAGAAATCTTAGAAGTCAAATAAATGATAACCCGATGGCACTGCTCGATTTTAACCACTACAGCTAAGCTCAGCTCTTTTTTCTGATCATTTTGATACCAGAAAGGGTCGAATTCCAGGTTGCCAAAGTTTAATTTGTCTGTGTATAGAGAAGAAACATTATGTTTTTCTCCCGAAATACACCCATATTGGTATCAAAACAAAGCCAGCAGTGCGGCGGATTCAACGGTGCTACTCTCATTTCCGCTGTGTAATCACCTGGGCTACGGCTGACGTTTCAAATTTCACCAAACTAAGGTGAACAAAATAAGGTTGTGTCGTTTAGTTGGGAGTTTGCTTTTGTGTAACAATCCCATTCAAAACAAATATGGTTTGTTTACTTTTTAAAAGTGGAAATTCACTTCACCTTAAATGAAAACATTCGGTAAAATCGGTGTAACTCATTGAATATCTGGGCTACACAGCTTTCAAATGTACCATTGAAATCGTCGCCTTCCGCGCTTCATTTTGGTACCAATATTGTGGCTATAGGGGAAATATTAGAGACACGATATTTGTAATACTTCAGCTACAATGCACTTCTACAGGTCCAACTCCCAGCTACGATACTCACGATAAAAACAGATCATAACTCGAGCTTCGCTCTCGCTATGATTATCATACATTGCACTCGCTGCTCTCGCAGCTCGTGCTATAAATAATCTACTTTTTTCTAGTAATAAATATCGAGCTTGGTTTCTGTCTCCTTGGCGGAGGAGAAGCTCTGTTGAGTGGATTTGGCGGTGGTGGAGGAGGCTGAGAACTCGGTAACGGGGGAGAACTGCTTCTCACTGGCACAGTTGTCGGAGGAGGCGATTGTGGAGGAGTGGTAGACGTCACTACAGGCGCTGTTTCTGGCCCTCGTCTAAAGATACCCATATCTGTTCTCTGAACTTTTGTAGGCGAAGCACTGCCACTAGAGTGTCCGTTTTTAGGTACAGGCATAGGAGTCGGTCGTTTGAGCGGTCGTTTGAGAGAACTCGTGTTCATGGCTTCCACAGGAACAGGAATGGAAGATATCCTATGGTCGCTGTTGAAGCCGCCGTTCAGCCTAACACTTCCGTTAGTACTGGTAGTATTGTAAGACGGGTCTCTAGAAGTGTTTCCACTTCCATTGTAAGACGGATCCCTTGGCTGATTCCTGGTTCGGTCGAAAAACGACTTTCTGTTGGTTTCCAGGAACGTCGGGTTGTTTGGCGAAAACATGCTTCCCTTGGACCTCATTTCGAGTCTTAAGCGACCAACTACCGACGATTTAGCTCGCTGAATGTACTGTCTTCTCTGGGATGACTCAGCCCGAGGATCGACGTCCAGCTGAGTAATCATGATTTCCGATTTACGCTGCTGCTCACGTGCAATATTCCGTTTGAGTCGGTTACTGCTTTCTCTCAGACGAGCCTCCTTTTCCTCCTGATACCGTAGATACGTCTCCTTGAAGTTTTTCTTGGGTATCGGGCGGTCGGCAAAGTCACGTGAGATGAAATGTTTCCACACGGGTTCCGAGTCACGTGCAATGTGGGGGGAAATGGACTCGATGTGCAGCATTTGACGGCATTTGAATTTGCGCAGGATGGGTTCGGCGAGATGGAATGGGGTGGAGCCAATGTCTTGGATTTCTGGGTTAGCAACGAGCGAGAGAGTAACGAGCGAGAGAGTAACGAGCGAGAGAGTAACGAGCGTAGCGAGTTGCTCTCAGTACCGTTTCTGAGTAGCGAGTTGCTCTCGTAATGCGGTTTTGAGAGTAGCTCTCAATTTCGGTTTTGAGAGTAGCTTAGTAGAGTAACTAGGTGCTCTCAAATTCGGGTTTGAGGACAGTCAGGTGGTAGGGATTGAGTGAATGATGTCATTTGTCTCTTGTGTCTTTGAAGTGGTAGCTGTCATGATCTAACGTACAGACAAGGTACATCAGACTTGGTGTATCATCAACTGAGGTCTATGGTGATGTGTCATGAAGAGTGTCTGTCCAAGAGTGGTTGTCCTGTGGAGGTGCCAATGTCAATGGAGATTGAAGAGATATCAACGACGTAGCACACACCTTGCATATCATCAACTGACATCAATGGACTTGGATCAACTTCGTTCAAGCAATGATGATATTCAGTGAATGTTTGTCTATGATGATAGCTTGAAAGATCTGTAGTTATGTCACCTAACAAAGTATATCATCAACTGACATAGATGAACTACTTGTACTGTAGGATCATGCAACTGACAGAACAAGACCTTAGCATGTGAGACACTGTAGAATGACATGGGGTCTTAACACTGTCTTCATGGTATCATCAACTGACATGATTCGACTGACTGAACTAACAAGACCTATGACAGTTGACACTGTAGAACAATGAGACATGGAAGACTGTCTTTGGGTACCAGCAGAGACCTGTGAGCCACACTGACATTCAAACAGTCGGATAGTTCATGGATGACTATTGATGAGTTTGAACATGTAGCTGACTTAGAAAGATGTATCATACAGGACTGTCTTGAGTAGACTGAAAACAGTCCTATGAAACAATACCATCAGCCACATGAACATCAAACTGTGCAATGGTTCCTCGAACAAAATGACTGAGATAGTTGAATGTTGAAGTAGCATGAGTCTTGGAACACTGTCTTCAAGTATCAGATGAAACGGACACTATAAACCACAACATCTGATCAGTTCAACATTTCTGAATCATGCGTGTCATAGCTGTCTCATGATCACTTTGAACAGGTATTAGTTCAACATGTCTAACTCAGGGTATCACAACATGCCGCTCAGTATCAAGTCACAGATCACAGTCGTTCATAATCTCATAAACAGCCACTCATAATCTCATAGACAGCCACTCATTCACTCATAGTATCTGTCTGCCACTGGAATCAATCTCAATAGATCACTCAACAATAGCTCATAAGGTCAACCACTGTATCTCCTCATCCAGTGCATCAAAAACAAACATCAATCCACCCACCCATCACCTCCTAATCTACCCAACTCCCATACCAATACCTCCCTCCCCCTCTCTCCTATCATACTCACGATGACTGTGCCTCTGACACGTTTTGCGAGCCAGCTCGACCAGTGAGGGCACTCCCTTGGACGAACGAGCCTCCAGCTCGGCTAAAGACTGCATGGCGAAGACGGCTGTGGGGTCTGTTGCAAGTGTAGCGGCTTGGCAACGTGGTTTCGGGGCTGTTTGGTACAGTGTCAGGGCTACTCAACTGGATATAAATATGCACCTTTGAGTTTGCACGTGACGCAATCATAACTGTGGGTGGACCAAGAGGGGGGTAATGGAGGTGGAAAAATTGGAAAATCGGAAATATTCTCTCAAAAGTCAGACCACGTGATTTCTACGTTTTCACAATTATTCCGATTTTCTCCAATCATCTACGACCCTCTTCAATCTCGATCTACAACACTTGCTGCAAGATTAAGGCGCATTAAGTGGCGATTAATGTGGAAATTGCAAGAAATGAACAAACGGAAGGTGGAGTGTAGACGCCTGACCAACAGTACAAAGAGATATGGTAGGTTTTTTCAGCAGGTTGCTTAGTAAGCAACTTTGGGATTATTATCCAGGTTAAAAACATGAACATTGTGTTTCTCATAAAAGGACAGCTTCTAACAGGTGACTATGTGTCTCCATATTTGAATTGGTACCTCTCTAATGTCTGCTTTATGGGGTTTGAGAGAAGTCAAGATCAAGTCAATGGTGTTGAAATGTGTTAGTCATGAGTTGATGGAGTTGATCAGATGGCTCTATGTGGACTAATCATCTGTTCCTACTTCACTTGTTGTGATAAGAACTATCAGATCTGAACGATGAATGACTGCTTCGCCATTACTTAGAATATAGTTAAAGGGAAAAGTCGGCTAGGGGTTACTTTTTGAGGTTGCAGATGTGGTAGAGATGTGAAAAGTACACTGTTTAATAGAACCGGTCTACATGACTAATTGATAGCAAATCCATCCATTTCCAGTATATTTTCAGCAAACTAGAGACTACTCACTGCTAAATCAACCTTTTCATTTACTTGAACTTTAGTTGAAAGAAAGTATAGTGGACCTCAACTTGACGAAGCACATTACACAATTTTGACTCCATAAATGCACCAAGCGACTGGTACCGGTACTACGAGAAGGGTCTCTTGGAACTCAGACTATCTCTATTGCCGATGTTCATCGTTTTGTCAGTATCATGATTATGTAATGATTACGTAATCATGGATTCCACAACGCTTGTTTGACATGAACAACAAAGAAACCACAAAAACAAGGATGATATTGTAGTCATAGACCTCATTTCTACCCCTGAGTTCTAGACTTGATCCTTGATAGCTTCGATCAAAGCACTGTCTGTTCTCTGATGTTGGTAGTGTCAGAGATGTGGATTGGTCACCAAAGTACAAGCAAAGGAGCTTTTCGTGTATAGCTACTGTATCATCTAAATTGACAGATTAACTATAATGATCACATAAAATTCTAAGGTCGTCATAGTCATCTTGTCTTCAGTCGTTCACTGCTCACCATTCGCAAGCTCATGGCTCGCCCTGTATATTTCGATTACTTGGGTTTACTTCGGTTTAAAATTACAGTTGGGACTTTTGTTAAACCACCAAAACACCACCTTAATCCTTCTGTGTCCTTAATCCACACCCTCATCTTATTTTTGTATGCACTGAACCTAACTCTTCCTCCTCCACACCACTTCCAACCTCTCAACCTCCCAACCTCCACGGAAACAACCAAAGCGGCGGACGCAATCATGTTCTGTCTCCAACACGGCGGGCGTTTCCAGGAGGAGGGGGGGGAGAGTGGTGGTTGATGTTGGTTTGTGGAACTTTTCCGATCTGATCTCTCTACAGAAGCACTCAACCAGTATGGTCACAACTAACCCATATTGAACAGTGTATCTATTACTGTAAAATAGCCTGTTACAGCGGTACACTTCTATTCTCCACACCATACAACAACATACCTTCAACTCTTGTATTACTTGGAACATAGTTGAGAGAATATTCGGCTAGGGGTTTCTTTTTGGGGTTCCATGTGTGCTAGAAGCTTTAAAGTAGTGCCAAATTAATTCTGAACATACAAAAAGTAACACAGTCAATTCATCTGCTACACTTGTCATACAATATTTTCTTCTGTGGACGTTCCAGTTTTAACACCACTTCTCCCATTACTCAGCCTTAACAAACCCAAACCAGAATAAGCTCTTACATTTGGGCCTTTTTCCTGCTCTGATCTGGTTGGTTCAAATGTGTCGGCAATTGTGTGTCAGGCGAGATAGGAACCGATGGAATCGAGACGGCGATTTTTTGTCAATTGTTTTGATTATATGCAAATAATAACCAAATAAATCAAGAAAATGAGGGCGTAAAAACCATTATACACTCAAGAAGAAGCCATCCACTGGTATTGAGCACTTCTATCGAGTTACTAAGCTCACGAAAAGCATTATAGAGCTCTCTCGCCTATGATGTGTACTATCACAGTTGCGATAATGCACCCACTGCATTATCTAGTCACGTGGAAGGGGAGGTATTGAACTAGTTTGAAGAAGCGGTATCTGTCAGACACCTACAGTCCTGATTGTTACACTACTCTTTGTTGAGTAGTAGACCACTTCCTAGCTTGAACATCTATACTTGTGAAATTGGATTTCGTTTTTCTCAACAAAAAACCTAACCAAAGTCTCAAGTACCCCCAACTAAACCAACTCAAGCCCAAACCTTAGAACACCCACAGTCCCTCAACCAGCTAATGGAAATTTACTTGAAAGCTATCATTCTCATTCAACGATCAAGGGCTCCATTTTGACACCCTCCACAAATCCTCAGGACCTCTGCAACCCCGAAAAAACACCCCCAGCTGAATTTCCCTGTCAACTAAATCCAACTAAAATCTTAACTAAAAAAGGCAAACACGAAAACTACGAGAACTCCCCCAAAATACACCCAAGCTACGCCAATTCACCGCCAAATAACTCATAGAACGTCCTGGACGTGTCAAAAAGAGGTTTTTTGTGAAAACGCCACAACTCCCCCATTTCTCATTTCTCAAGCTACAAGGACCATTTTTACCGCCTACTGCTCTGTCTCATCTGAATATATGAATAACTTACCCTGTTCTACCTTGCTCTTCTTGCGGCTTCTCTCTAGAGCATCCGTCGTCTATAAGACATCCACACCTTGACAAAACCGCTGTCCTACGTCATCCTCATCTGTCATCCGTCCAGCAACGTTTAGATCCATCTTTGTGTCTCAGAGGAGGAAAGACGTGAAGTGTTGAGAGATGGAGGGTGAAGAACAAGGAATGAATGAGACTGAGTGAGGTGGTGGATCTCTGTAATACGGTGTTGTTGTTGTTGTTGTTGACCTATAACGTCATCCCATGTTGACATACTGAGCTGTCATTCACTACTTGTACACTTCTCAACCGTTATGATTCAGGGTTCACCGAGTATAGAAGCCGGTTTGTTCCGGTGAATAATACGACCTACAAAGACGGCAACTGAAGATAGAGGGGTACCTTGTACTTGTAGAGTATGTTTCTTGACTGAGCTAGAAGTATCAAGGTATAGAACTCATGACTCAAGGATGACAGTCACCAGACAGTCACCAGACCTCTTCTCCCGGAACCCCGATTCGGAAGCCTTTTGCCGATGGCTCCAAATTGCGGGGAAGTGGATCTTGTGGGGGTCATTCAGGACTGAGTTTGAGGGATGTAAGGGCGGAGAAAAGACGAGGGTGAGGAAACACAATGAAGATGAGCTTATAGCTCTGAGAGGAACTTGACATGTGTCCTAGAAATGTCAGATACGAAAAGTACCACTATCTTCGTTTTTTCGTTTTCTCGTTTTTCCCCAATTTTCCCAAATAATTTCCACCTCCTTCTTCTCGTCATGCAGGCTCGTGCTGATTTTGCAGATGCGCACAGAAGCCAAGCCTCACACGGCTTTGTCCAGAGCTCGAGTGTTTCATTTGCGCAACTCTAACTCTAGCGACAAGCACCGCGACAAGGTCCACGACAAAGGAGGTCTAAATGTTATTATATTTCGGGGTTACGTAGGGGTAGCGTCTTGGAGGGCAGATAGAGGGCCTTCAAAAATTTCAGTTTTTCATTTTTTGGCGAATTTATTGAAAACCTCAGGTAGTCTTCAGACCTCTTGGCCTGATTGCAGTACTGTACAGTACGAGTACTCACCACACTTTACCACTTTATTACCCCAGACTCAAAGATAGCCTCAAGTCAGGAGGATCGACGCTGTGGGAATGTAAACTTAGAGTGAGGAAATAGGTGGATGGAAATGGTGAAGGGAAAAAGGGTGATTATTTTTCACTGATACCGTCTCATCGGACTAATCAATGTACCGTCTCATCTACTATAGTCCAACGGGTACTAATCGTTAGTACCGTGAATTACCCCACGAAGTTTATCACAAACACCACACAATACGTCATAAGAGAGTTCCCACCACCTCTATTTACTCTCCAAACACGGCTAGTCGGAAATGGATTCCGTAACCTTCAATGGTCGCGGTTGGATGGTGTGGTGGTGGAAATATGGTAGATATTATGTCAGAAGTCACTGGTATGACTAGGACTTCTTTAATGCAGTACTTCACCACCTTTCCAGAACATCCAAATATCGTACTTCTGTCAGCCTTCAAACAGCACCCTTCTTCACACTTCTAAGTCTCGCCTTCCCTCCTAAAAGAGAAGCCGTGCTTTTATCCAAACCTTCCCCACAGATCTTCGGTATAAAGGTGTACGAAGTTCTGGATATGTTTCCCAGCTACCAACATGAAACTACAAGTGCCAGCTTTCGCGAGATCTACCACCGAGGTCAAGACCTCGTTTATGGGGGCTAGAGGCCAGAAACTGCACAATATCGTCGCTGCTATTGCCGGAATGGGCTTTCTGCTGTTTGGCTACGACCAGGGCGTCATGGGCGGTCTGCTGACCCTCGACACGTTCATCAAACAGTTTCCAGACATGGACACGTCGGATTACCTGCCTCCCAAGGTCAAGACGTTCAACACTACTATTCAAGGTACAGCTGTCGGCATCTACGAGATTGGATGCATGATTGGAGCTCTGTTCACCATGTGGGCTGGAGATAAACTAGGAAGAAGATATATGATTTTCTTTGGTTCGATCATCATGACGATTGGAGCGATTCTGCAGTGTGCTTCGTACTCACTGGGCCAATTTATCGTTGGAAGAGTCGTTTCAGGTGTAGGAAACGGTTTCATCACAGCTACAGTTCCCATGCTTCAGTCAGAGTGTGCGAAACCAGAGAGACGAGGAAAACTGGTGATGCTGGAAGGAGCTCTGATTACAGCTGGAATTGCTTTATCCTACTGGATTGATTTTGGTTTCTACTGGGTACATACCAACGACTCAGATTGGAGATTTCCCATTGCTTTTCAAATCGTCTTCTCTTTGTTCCTCACTCTAACTATCATGTCCCTCCCTGAGTCTCCCAGATGGCTTGTCAAAAAGCAACGGTTTGAGGAAGCTGCTGGAGTTTTTGCTGCTCTTGAAGACGTACCCTTGGACGATCCCTACGTCACCAACCAGATCACAGCAGTCAAGGAATCGATCATGATGGAGCAACTGGCCCAACTTGGTGTTGACGGAATAGACGCCAGACGAAAAATCCAATCTGGAGAGTTCCAGATGGGCCAGGAGCTCAGTTTCCTCGGCCAGATGAAACTCATGTTCACGTTCGGCAAGAAAAAGAACTTCCACAGAACCATGCTCGCCTACTGGAACCAGGTGATGCAGCAGGTCACAGGCATCAACCTCATCACCTACTACGCTGCGTACATCTACCAGACAAGTGTGGGTATGAACGCGACTGATTCGCGAATTCTAGCCGCCTGCAACGGCACAGAGTACTTTATGGCTTCCTGGGTCGCCTTTTACACGATTGAACGTTTTGGACGACGAAAACTCATGCTGTTTGGAGCTGTAGGACAAGCTTGCACCATGGCTATCCTCACAGGATGCGTTTATGCAGCCTCAAAGCCCGAAGACGGAGGTCTCGACATGCAAGGAGCCGGAATCGCAGCTGCCGTTTTCCTGTTTGTGTTCAACACTTTTTTTGCGATTGGATGGCTGGGAATGACGTGGCTGTATCCTGCCGAAATCTCGTCTTTGGAAATCCGAGCTCCTGCAAACGGTCTTTCTACGTCAGGCAACTGGGCCTTCAACTTCATGGTTGTCATGATCACGCCTGTGGCTTTCAACTCGATCAAATGGAAGACGTATATCATTTTCGCCTGCATCAACGCCTTCATGGTCCCCGTGGTGTACTTTTTCTACCCCGAGACAGCTGGTAGAAGTCTTGAGGAAATCGACATGATCTTTGCAGAGTCGAACCCACGAACGCCTTGGGATGTGGTAGGTATCGCAAACAGACTGCCAAAGAACTCGGTGCAGAGTTATGACGATTATGAGGTTGGTCAGGAAGAGAAGGCGGTTGTAGAGACGGAGGAGGCAGTGAGTCATGATTCAGCTGAGTTTGAGTAGAGAACACTGAGTGCGCACGATCAGCGTGACGATCAGTGTTTAACTGACAGTGAAGCACGAACTCATCATACATATCATATAATTATTAGCTCTCTTATCAATCTTATCAATGCAGTTGTGGAACCTTATTTGGTGTAGCTCGTCTAAAAAAAGTAGCTTGTCATGTACAGTGGATTGGTGGTTAGGGACTGAATTTAATGAATGATTATTTTTTTCGAAAAAAAAAAGAAAATTGGTGGTATCCGCTCGTTATACCAGCACCAACAAACTCATGTTCACCCTGCTCTTCACCTACCAGTGCTACGTTGCAGTGTCTAACTTCCTCCCTCAGACCTCACGACATACCAAGAGACGGGGTACACAGCCCCAATGTGCCCCAAAAGGCGGCACATGATGGAACTATGGGGCACTTGCTTCTGTGTCCCTACCTCGGCTTCAGGTATGGTGTCTGTTCCTCTCTACCACTTCCTGGTACCGCCCCTCCTCGTTGACCAGCATCGGCTATCTCGGCCTCCCCCCCTCCTCTAGAAAGTGCGCTGTTCATCCAACGTTTGACACGTCCACAGCTGCACTGACCATACCCTTGCATTCCATAGCATTGATAGCATGTCTTTAGTACTGTAGAAAGAGCTGGCATACGAAGCTGTGGTGTCACAGTAGCTCAAGAGTCCGTCTGTAGATAGTGTAGAGTAGAATATGCAAGAGTACAGTACGCAGCTGTATCAAGTCAGTGTGTTACCGCTTGTATCTGTGAGAGTCTTTGAGAGAGTAAGAGGTCAATAATGTGTGTCGTTCTCAGACACTATCTATTCCCTGACCTAACGAGTAATAGATCATATACTCTTCGCTCGCAGATGTGTTCTAGACCTCTTAAAGGGCATCAATTATGAATGCTCATACTTGTACACTTTCATCCCGATTATCAAATATCTATCAGGGGAAATTAGCTCTATACTCTCCAGAAGTGTCTAGAAAATGGTGTCCTGGTTACTCAACTAACAGCATTCTAGTGTTAATAATGCAAGACAAAGCATGTGTACACGTCCTGTTCAGTATCATAACTCAAGTTGATCACCAAGGGTCGTTGAATACGGTACAGTACCTACACTTGCATGAGCAGTAAGTTGCAGTGTCTTTAGATAATAATCAGATCTGTTTGGTCAGCTACCAATGTCCTTAGCAGCTTCTATCTAGTGAGTTCATGGTTCTATGTCCTCACAGTCATGTTCCTCTTACATAGTCCACTCTTATAAGAGACTTGCTACAGTTGACATATAGATGACCTGACATGTAAGTTTTGGGCTAGCTGGCTCTTTCAGCCCTGACACCACCCACCACAACTACACTCATCCTCTTGTAAGAATTAATAGTTATACATTCAGCTGAATATCAAAAGTTCGTCTCTTCAGACTCAGGCAATAACGCAAAAGTTGTAAAAGGGGTTCTTTCGGACCTTCTCTGTTGTTAGCTCAATTCTGGTTGATCCTTGTCTCTCACTCACCTCTCTCCTGCGCCTTTCGCTCTTCGGACCAGTTATCTCTTCCCATTGTAGTAGTTGTTGTAGTTGTTGATGATGCTGATGGAATGAGCGGGACAGTGGTATTTATGCAAAAGGAAATGTTCTAGTGACAGTCCTCATATCGCCATGTCAATACGATGTCAAATTAAGCTATAGCACCCCCACGTGCCCCCCACATTCAATATGCACGATAAGAGGCCACATGGATTTCCCAATTCTGAAGTGTCAATGGAACTGAAAATATGAATATAGACAAAAACGAATGGGTCAATAATACGGCATCATGCAAGTGACCTGATTGAATACAGAGAGCAAGTACACATACGGAATATTCAATGAAATTCTGAGTGACGCCATATTCCTGTTGGCTTGCACTCAATACTTTTGGAGTTGTCAATGGTACAAACTACAAGGCACCAGTACAGTCAAAGCTACCACTACTACATACGTCTAACTATGTACTTCTTTGTCACTCATTCTTAGGACTCTTCGGTCTCAGTTTGTCAATCTCCTCGGTGATACTGACGAGCTTTCCGACCTTGTTAATCTCCTCGTTGTAATCCTTTGCCGAAAAATTGTTGAGCATCACATCCGGCGAAATCACCACCCATCCCGGTCGTGTCATTACCGGAAGCGGTTTCTCAGACTGCTGCTGGTTAATAGGGCAAATATGCAGTCTTCTGTTCATGAGAGCAAAGTTCTCGATGAGTGCAAAAATCGACTGTGGAACTATGCCCTGAATAACCCCATCTGGAGACTCCACAATCACGTCTGTGTCGACATTGCAGTTGATGAGATGGACATCTTCACTTCGTCGAACAGTACCCTTTAGACCCATAATACAGTGCCATGTGGACGCCTGGACAATGGGAATAGGCGTAGAATCGTCCACAGACGTGGATCTTGGCGGATAGTGCACCGACGAGATGGAAGACGGGAAAAAAACCACATCTTCGGACCGTCGAAATCCCCATGATTCCATCACTTTGCGTCCCATATCGACCTGGGACCCTGGAACCCACAGAAACGCAATACTGGGTCTGGGAGTGAGTTTGGCAATGGGAAGGGCCCTTAGTTCGTCTCTGGTAGGCAGACGGACGCCTGAACCGTGTCCACAGTTGCCTGAGTCTCCAGGACACCCTCCTACCATGACCACATCAAACTCGAGTCCCTGTTTGACCCACTCTTCGAGTTTGGCCTGGATCTGAGGCTGGGGAGTTCGTGAGCCGAATCTTTTGCATGCAGATAAGGCCACTTGTTCGGCTTTCAACCGGTGAAGCTCTTGGAGACGAGGGTATCCTTCCAGAGGGTTGGTTGCGTTTTGCACGTGACTCTGGGGGAGAACCTGTTGAGTGTGCAGGAACACGTCCGAGTAGTCGTTGCCAAAGTTGAATGTTTCTTTGGTCATTGGATGGTGAACAGACTGGTTGAGAACAGAGATCAGGTTGATGCAAATAGACAATGAGAGTCGGTAGCGGACACTAACAGTCACAGAAGAGATGTAGTGGTAGGTGGCAATAAGTACTGACAATATAAATCACCAATTGAGTGTGATTGAAGAGTGCCAGTACCTGTGGTGGTGATTCAAGAGTGCCTGTGCCTGTAGTGGTTGATCCAAGATGATGCAAAAGTGCTTTCGAAGTATAACTAGGTTAGTGGTTTGGGCCACTGTGACTGGTCTGATGTAAGGACACCGATTAAATAGGTACTCACTTGATCAGAAAATGAATGGTGTATGGTCTGTCTGTCTTTCAGTCTGTAGTTGATTGGCCTTTGTTTTGGTTGAATCGTTTCTGTTGAGATCTGTGGTTTTTGTCTGTGTTTTTGTCTGTGTTTTTGTCTGTGTTTTTGTGACACGTAAGAGAAAGAGCCATGATTGTGTCTTCCCCTCTTCTCATGTGCCCCAAAGTGTTTTCGTAAAGATCTTTTTATGACCATGCAGATGACTGGTCGAGTGGAGTGGTGTGAGAGACAAATGGGGCAAACTGAGGGGGGGAAAGTAAATCGGGGTCTCAATTTTGAGTTTCCAAACATTTGGTATCAATTGGGATCTCTCATCACCACCTTATCCACCACAACATCAAGAGTCGTGCATAATCGTGCGTTATCGTGCATCCTAAGATGATGGAGATACTGCTTGTAGTTCAGAACACTTTTGTATGTCTATTACACAGCAGATATGTTCCTCGCACCTCTTATTATTTGCCCTTTTTCTTTTGGCCCACCTCAAGTTCCTCCTTTACCAGCCTCTTGATCGTAGAATCACTCATCTCAATACCTGTGCCCTGACGATGTTGCTCACAGGTCAAGTGAGGATGCAGACGAACATGTCTCAACATGACGCTTCTGGACCGCTTGGAAAAAGTCAAAGGCGTACCGGACTTGGGCAGATTCTTGCCTTCATCACGCATGTGATCCGTGTTCAACGTGTACTTGACTTGACCACGGGTGAAGCCAGTGATTTGAACAATCTTAGACGCCCTCAAACCAGCCTTACTCATACCCGTAATAAACCCTCTTTCATACTCGTTCAAAGTACGGCGAGTCTTCCCATTGCCAGAAATCTCCGTACAAGTAGCTGGACCGCTTGGTGATGCCATGGTGTGTTCAGTGAAGAGATTTTCGCGTTTCCTTAGAGTTCAAATGCATGACCGGTTACTGATGGAGTGGGTAAAACTAAAACGACGGAAAGGACGGGAATTTGGTTAAACTGAGAGCTCAATCATGTCGTATTTAGTAGCAGATGATCTACTTGTAGCTCCATAACTTCTCGGGATGTTCTAAAGGCACAATTTTTAAAAAATCTCGCATTACTACGAATTTGGGCTTATAAGTACAAGAAACGGATTTAGGAGATCTTCAGAATTATTTTGATACCAAACAAGACACCTATCTTACGAATTATGAACTCGTTCACAGTACAAATGTCTATCTCTTCTGGTAGACCTTTTACCACACCTTAACCTTGAGATAGGCCAAGTACATCAGCTTTCAGAAACACTAGAGTAATCACGATATAAACACTTCAGCGGCCTATGGGAGATCATTGGCATCATTTTGATACCATGAACGGCATCTTTTTGTAAAGCGTCGTATTTCTGGTGACACTTACGAGTTTCCTGTGCTTGTAGTCTACACCTAAACACCTTGGGATAGACTATTTCACTCTCTAAAAGATATTAGAATGTAAGAGGTTCAGTTCCGATGATTTCATCAGCTATCCAGCATCTCTCAAAAACTCATTTTCGTATGACAACCACACCTTCCAAGTCACGACCTGTTTGTGTCCTTACACTCATCTTCCACCTTAATCCTCATCATCACTCTTCTTCTTACAAGAACACAAACAATCACAAAATGATACCAGAGTCTTTGAAACGATACCAGACTGTCAAGATTCACTCAGAAAGTCACACACATCATGTTTTCTCATTGATACCCGCTCCACAGTGTTTTTCAGAGCATTTCCCCTATGTTACACAAACACATTCCCCAAGTTACACAAACACAATGTGACTTCCAGGACCCCAGGAACTGACCATTTTCACCCGAAATACAGTCACCAACACGCATAGTCGTCCGACATTGCTTCAGTTACAACGTCATTGTCATACAGACGTGTCCTTGTCATACCTGCCACCTACTTGCTCGTCACCTTCTTACAGCCACCTTCCACCTCCTTCCATCACCACAGATATCCCTCCTTCTCCTCACTCGAGCACAACCCCAGCCGATGGTCTCCGTACGGTCGCCAGAGCCGGGTTTGATGGTGTAGAGCTGGAGAAGGAGGGCACTTGTGGGGGTAGTTGGAGTTGGGGGTGGATGTGAATGGTGTGGCGTGTTTGTTCAGTGTCTGTCTACATCTACTTATTGTGAGTAATGGATTGACGGTGAGATGCAAGTGTTTGACATTAAGGCATCTGCCAAATCTGATCATGATGTCTCCTTGCTAACAATTGCTAACACAGGATCTCGTCTCCCTCTTGCTAGCGACTACCCGTGTTATCTCATCGCAAGACCTCACCTACTTGTTGCTCTACCGTGTTCTACCTCCACGGTCACTTCAAACTACTTCCCGTGAGCCATTCCGCCTCAGCTCTCCAGTTCTGTCGCTACAGTACGAGTACACTCACACCCCTTCCTTCTGTTGCCGGGAAAGGGGTTAGTCCCAAGGTCTGAAGCTAAGGCCTCGGCAACCACGCCCAATTGCCAAGACTCACTGTTTCTGCCATGTGGTGCTGCGCGGGGGGTGTCAATGTCTCAGCTCTTGAAGTGGCTCTGGTGAGAGCTCCCCGTCTGTTTCAAACCATCACCGTTGTCAGGAGCATTCGATGAAAGGTCAGAGTCATCCATCCAGACGATGCAGATCTAAGGACACGCTGGGAGCTTGAGGTTGATGGCTTCTCGAGACGTCAGGAGTAGGGCTTGCCGTTGTTTTCCGCAGTCAACAACCAACGGAGAACTGTCCAATGTGATCATCAATGTCACTCCTTGGAAGGAGTGGTGCTGCTTAACACGTTGATCCCCTGCCATTGCTGCAATTCAACTGTGGCTACAAGTCTTGGAGGTTCAGTGTCAAGTCATGAAGGTTCCTCAGCTTCATCTACCACCGTCCAGCTCCAATGATTAGTAACTGTGGTGGTGCTCTTGATGGTATACAGTTGCTACGGTTCTACGCTGCTGTTTCTACTGCTTCTACTGGTGCTACTTGTGCTACACTCTACACTCTCTCTCTCTGGTTTCAAATCATAAATATTCATTTTACGTGTGGGACCACATGCAGGGGAGCAATCTAGGCCTTGGGGCCGGCGGCAATGACCTCGGGGAGAGCCATGTCCTTGTACTTCTCGAAGTTTTCGTTGAAGAGCTTGCCGAGCTTGGTGACCTCCTCGGTGAACTGCTCCTTGCCGCCAGTCCAGGCTCGGGCAGGGTTGAGGATCTCGGAGGGGACCTCGGGGGCGGTCTTGGGGACCTGGAGGTTGAAGACCTCGAAGTTCTCGTACTCGACCTTGGCGAGCTCGCCGGAGTGGATGGCGTCGAGAATGGCTCGGGTGTACTTGAGGGGGCATCGCTTGCCGCCGTTGGTGTACGACTGGCCGGTCCAGCCGGTGTTGAGCAGCCAGGCGTTGGCGTTGTGCTTGGTCATCTTGTCGGACAGCATCTTGGCGTACTGCATGGGGTGCAGGACCAGGAAGGGCTGGCCAAAGCAGGCGGAGAAGGTGGCCTCGGGCTCGGTGACGCCCTCCTCGGTGCCGGCCATCTTGGAGGTGTAGCCGGAGATGAAGTGGTACATGACCTGCTCGTTGGTGAGCTTGGAGATGGGGGGGATGACACCTCGGGCATCGCAGGTGAGCAGGATGATGTTGGTGGGGTGGGACTCGGTGACGCAAGGGAGCTTGGCGTTGGGGATGTACTCGATGGGGTAGGAGCATCGGGTGTTCTCGGTGAGGGTGGCGTCGTCGTAGTCGACCTCTCGGGTGATGGGGTCGAAGACCACGTTCTCGAGCACGGAGCCGAACCGGATGGCGTCAAAGATATCGGGCTCCTTCTCTCGGGACAGGCCGAGGCACTTGGCGTAGCAGCCGCCCTCAATGTTGAAGACGCCGGTGTCGGACCAGCAGTGCTCGTCGTCACCGATGAGCAGTCGGTTGGGGTCGGCAGACAGGGTGGTCTTGCCGGTTCCAGACAGACCGAAGAAGAGGGTCACGTCGCCGTCCTTGCCCTCGTTGGCGGACGAGTGCAGGGTGAGCACCTGGTGCTTGACGGGCATGAGGTAGAACATGACGGTGAAGATACCCTTCTTCATCTCGCCGGCGTACTCGGTTCCCAGGATGAGCATCTCCATGGACTTGAAGTTGATGTCGATGGAGGTGTTGGAGGTCATACCGGAGGTGTATCGGTTGGCGGGGAAGGCGCCGGCGTTGTAGATGGTGAAGTCGGGCTTGCCAAAGTTCTTGAGCTCCTCGGCGGTGGGTCGGATCAGCATGTTTCGCATGAAGAGAGCGTGGTAGGCCCGGGCACACACGATTCGCACCTTGATTCGGTACTTGGGGTCCCAGCCGGCGTAGGCGTCCACAACGTAGATTCGCTTTCGGGTGTTGAGGTAGTCGACGGCTCGCTCTCGGTTGATGAGCCACGACTGCTCAGACAGCTTCTTGTTGACGGGACCCCACCAGATGTGCTCGACCGAGCCGGGCTCCTCGACAATTCGCTTGTCCTTGGGAGATCGGCCGGTCTTCTTGCCGGAGGAGGCCACCAGGGCGCCGGTGGAGTTGATGGCAGAGCCGGACTCCTGGACCAGGGCGTCCTCGTAGAGAGAGGCGACCGAGGGGTTGTGGTCAATGTTGACCCGCTCGTACTCAATGTGGGCAATGTCGTAGAGTTCCTTCTCGATCTCCTCGGCGGCGGGAGTGGGCTCGACGCCCTTGGGGTGCAGTTGGGTCTGGTTCACGGGGGGAGACATTTTGATGCGGGTGAATGTGTTTGATGGGGGAAACTACGAGGGAACATCTCAGGGTATATATATTGCTGGTCAAAAACCCAAGGTTTGGTGGTGAGACTGTTAAGGTTGGACAGTGTATGTACGCTTGGATGGGGGGTGGAAGAATGGGGGTGGGGGATATTGGTGATTTAGGGGTACCATTGTGGACCTGAAGAGGGGAGGATTGCAATGGTGCAATTTTTGTCTGTTTTGGTTTGTTTGATCGCCCGCAACTTCGAGTTCTCTGTTTTCTCCACATACCCCACATGTAAGCCAATGTAAAACATGTAAAGTGGATGGTGAGAAAATAGAGTTCCAGCACTAAGTGATGGAGTTGGGGGTGGTTCAAAAAACACGGTGAGGAGAGGTCGGATTTGAGCAAGACGAGTGTCGGAGTGTTGCTGGAGAGCTACTGGGTAATTGGCAGCTTTTGGATTTCAAATTCACCTATTATTGGTCGACTTTTTCCGCCTCCCATTCTTACTTGCCCCGAAACGAAAAACCACCCGCAGCACTTTTCGTCCCGACATGTCCCGAACATTCCGAGCTTTCCGAGGCTGCCGAAACATTCCGAAACACAGAGTTGCCGAAGAAGAGCAAAGAAAGGGGCGGAAAAGAGGTACGGGCGTGTTCACGTGACGGCGGCGGTCACGGGTGTGGTGGTGTGGGTCACGTGACATGCCTACCGGCCGAGATACACCGGCTTTTCTGCTTCAAGAGCAACCCGCCCAAACGTGTCTCGTTTTGACTTTGCTAATCACGTATCTCAATCTAAATCGTGGGTTGCTGTGCAAGGTGGGGTGATCCGGGCACGAGGGGTTGTGCAAATACTGTGTTGTGACTTGTTTTGTGGTTTTCTGATTTATTTGGATTTGTTTTGGATTTTTCCTGATTATTAGAGATTTTTCTGCATTTTTGTTAATTTTTTTCAATTTTCACCATTTTTTCTCGTCGGAAATTTTCGCTCCCACACTTGTTAACGTCGGAACATCTCCTGCATTAGCGTGGGATATTACTTACAGGACGCTAATGCAATGTCGACGAGTTTAGTTGGTCCACGGGTTGGGGTAGGGGAAAAAAAGCTGTAGTTTAGTAGGTAGTAATCCAATTCGATTTTTGAAAGTCCAACCATGTACACCTCGACCAGGGCTACAAAACGGTGCATTTTAATCCCAACACTTTTCATTGGATAGTTTTTAAATCCCATTCTCAAATTTCAAGCTTAGTTGACGTACATACATGGGGCTGACCACATACGAGGAATATGCAAGGAAAGAAAATGGAAAGAATTGCACAACAAAACGAGCACAAACGGTAGAACAAAGCCAGCTATACCACTATGGAGCCCCGGATTCCGCGATAATTGTCGTATATTTCTTTTTATTCCTCCTCAATTCTACCGCTCAATTTCCAGCCTTCCCCACAAACGCACAGTGTCCCACCGATACGCCAAAGTTCCCCACGTCAACAACGTTGGGGTAAATTCGAAAAAGCGACTAAGAGGCCTGCGGTCAACAAGGCGGTTTTCGTGGCGCCCGGCGCATTTTTCCGTATTTTTCCGGGCCCGAAACAGTCCCTTTTGGATTCACACTCATTTATTTTGCGTTCAAACGGTGCAAATAATTCCAGCCTTTTTTGTCCTCACGTTTCACCTGCCTAATGTGGACAACCACTTAAAGCCTTCCCATTGTAGCCATGTAAGAAATTATGCTTTTCCCCCTCGTTGGCTATTTTCGGCAATGTACCGCAAATAAGCTCTGCCCTAACCCTACCCGGCCACTTCTCGTGGACCCGACCGAGGACCGGGAATAGGGTTGTCAGGGCTAGGAGAGGAATTCGAGCTAGCGGAAAAATCGTTGGGTGGGTTGGGTAAAAAAATCGCATGTTAGGGATTAGGGCTAGGGTCAGAGCCATAACTTTGGTATTTTTGTCACGTGATTCGTTATAATTATCGTATTCCCCTGCACTAGTAAAAGCACGTGCAAGACGAAAAAGCACGATAATCGTCGGGACACGTGAGTTTAATTAGCGTGAAATTGGAAATATTCGTGGAAAATTGGAGTCACGTGGAAAATGAGATTTGAAGGTATGGGAAATTAAGTCACGTGATTCCACGTGTCCTGGTATAATTATTTCTTCTGTCACGCGTCTACAGCTCTTTTTATCCGACTTTTCACGTTAAGCCGCACCGAGGCAAACTCAATCCTCCGAGGCAGGTCACGTGACTTTTCCTGGTCGGCGCGCGTTTTCGGCAGGTCACGTGACTTTTCCTGGTCGGCGCGCGTTTTCGGCAGGTCACGTGACTTTTCCTGGTCGGACATGACGTGTTTGCGCGTTTCGGCAGGTCACGTGACTCGGAAGGAGCGCGCTCGGCATGGGTTAGGGCTGGCGTCTGCACCCGACCGCAATCCACCAACCCTAGGATTCTCGTGAAGATCTAGGAATGCACGCCGTTTCCGAGCGCCGGGTCAGGGCAGGAAGAAACCCTAACCGTCGGAAGGGGTTAGGGTTGTCGGTAGTTGCTCGGTTGGAGCAAGGCAAAGAGTTGAAAAGAAAATCGGAAAAAATGGGGGGAAATTGAGGGAATATAATTGGAGATGAAAGGAGTGGGTTGTGTTGCGAAGGGTGCCGATAAGTAGGTGTTTACATGTGTCATGATTTTTGAAAATGATTTTTCGGAGGTTTCCAATTTATTTTCTATTTAATTGTGTTTTTTCCATATTTATTTATTTTAATCCTTTAAAATTCGTCTTCTTTTTTTTCGCTCGCGTGGTTGTCACATGCATGGTCGTGTGGTCAATGTTGCTGAAGTATACGGATGGGAATATGAGGTCATAAAAAATGGGGCGATTGAAAAAGTTACAATATCGGGACTAAAAGGATGAGACGAACGAGGGGATCACAATGGTACAGTTCACTAAGCTGTAGCATGTCTGCGAGGGGAGTTGTAGTGAATTGTTTGCGTGCTATTCAGTAGTTGACAATGATAACTAAATGGAGACTTCGTTGAGATATCGAGGAAGGAAGCTTACTCTTTCAAACAACTTACTTACAGTACTAACAAAGCTACATAACAAACAACACATCAGTTTCTTCTGTTGTCCCAAAAGTGACGTCACGAAGATCAGTAAACACTCCCTTCTGGACCCACCATAATGTAAATCTCTATTGGTGGAGAAACTTCAGGTGGAGAAAGATAACGAAGTGAGCGGTATTTGGTATCTAAATGGAGGTGGAGATGAGACGAGGAGGATGGAGGAGATAGAAAACGAATCGGACAGGAATTGGTGGAGATATAGAGGGAAAAGTGGGCGAGTGGGGGAATCGAACGGAAAAAGGTTCAGTCGTGTTTAGTAGACCTGCATAGTGACGCAGGAGGAGGGGGAGTCATGTGACCGGTTAGGAAGGGTGTATTTTTGAGCTGTAGTGGGGGTGGTTGAAAAGTGTCTAAAAACCAGACAGAGAGAAGACGGAGGGTAATAAACAGTACCAAAATACTCACCCAGCTGAGGGCTAGCGAATGGTACTATTCACATCTCTCTACCATGCCCAGGTAGCGTTTTGGTATATAAACCGATACACAGACATCATAGAGAGACACGAATAATACAGATGTACTCTCAAGATCAAGACGAGCATTTTGGTACTATGAAGCACGTCCTTCCTGTGTTCACACCTTTTTCCTGGTATGACTGAGTATCATCAAGACATAAGATTAGTCAGTTATGGTGAGGCAGAATAGAATGTCTACAAAATGAGCTACACACTGAATATAGAGACGTGAGTAGTACAAAAAGATTAGTTACGTCTCAAAGAGTATTTTGATATCAAACTTGACCCAATATTCCTACTCACGCCACTTCTAGGACTACCCTCATTCTCAGCTATATGAGAAGAGTATATACCCCTTGGAATGAGATACAGACATGCTACAAAAACGAGAGCTGTACCATTCGACTCGCAAAAGCCGTAGAAGTATTTGAATACTAAGAAAGGTCCAATTTCATTAGCCTATATAAAACTTTGCGAGGGTGCCTGAAAACGCTTATTCAGCTTTCAAAAATGCCACAAAATTCTCTACAGTAACAATTGAGCGACAAGAACTGTACCATTCGACCCGTCAGACTGTACAGAGTATTTTGATACCACCAAATCTCATATTTAATCATTTTCGATTTTTTCCAGTATGCCCCAAAAGCCCACCTTCATAATATCAGTCAGCCTGTTAGAGACGTAAAAGCGACACTTTTACAGGTCATATAAGCCATAAAAACCCACGAAACAACTCTCACTTCTCCATATACCATGACTAAAGACAAATCGTCAACGAAATCTTCAGATTCAGACCTCACGGCTGTTTTTAACGGCACTACAATGAACTGGGTAGCATGTTCTCTCTGTGGTGAACATTTGACTGTAAACCACAAATGTGAAGATTCTGAAGCCAAGAAGGGCGAGCAGGGGGGATGACTAGCGGCTGGTCAAAATCTGAGCTCTTTTGGCCAGTTATTGGGCAGTTTGTGGGGTGGGAGTAAATGGTGGCTACCTAAGTAATAGCTAAGTAATAGATGGGATTAATATTTAAGGTAGTAAAGTTGTTATGTAAGCGGATTACGTAATCACACAGAGCTATTACATAATCAGATTACGTAATCACACAGAGCTATTACATAATCAGATTACATAATCACAAGGGGCGATTACATAATCAATATTACATAAGCGAAACTGGGTAATTTTACAGAACGTCACAGAACTTGTTACAAGAGGGATGCAGACATAAAAGCGCTTAACTATGGTAAAAAAGCCAAAACAATAGCACTCTCTTATATCACTTTCCCTGCATCTCCTCTCAAAACCCCAGAAATCACTTTTTACAGATTATGACCTTTCTCACCACTCATAACCTGTGATCAACCCTTATGACCCCAACATATCCCTTCCCCAACAAATCTCTTCAAGATCTCCCTTTTTGCCACCGAATAAACTCGACTCGTGTGACAATTACAGTATGATGCTGTAAATAGAAGCTCAGCCTCACGAGAAGAAAGAGCACGATAAAAAGCTCAAAAATGACCCAACACAAAAATAAACTATACCATCTTATTCCCCTGAATCTCCCGATCACGCCAGTACCTCTAAAAATCCAATATCTCTTCTCCCCACAAAGCTAACCAACTCCGCCCACTTTCCCCACAATTTTAAATGTATCAAGTGACAGCAACACTGAGACTAAGACGAAGATGAGGCGGCTCCTTTGGGCGGCTAAATCGGAGCAAATCTCGGAATCCTGAAAAAAAACACGTGTGTCGAAGAACCCCTGCTGAGTCAGCTTCCCCTACATACAGCGTTGCATGTTGGCATATTATTTCCCTTGTCTGTATGCAGCGTGGTTGTCATGGCAAACGTGCAATAACAAAGTTGAAAGAGCGAGATATGGGAGCAGGGAGTGGGTCAAATAAGGTTTGAGTAGTATGGTTCGGTTTGGGAGAATCAGGGGAGTAAAATGGTACAGTTTTCGTGGTCATCTGATGCGTGTATTTTGACTTGGGGAGGTTTTAGTGCGGGAATGAAAATAGTAAGAGGAGGAGATGAGCTGGAAGGATGAGAGTTAGATGGTTGTAATTAGCTAAACTGGAGCTTCAGGATGGTACCGGGTTTGTGGTTGTATCTTTGAATCCGAGAAAGTTGCTAATACACCGGGTTCTAGAAATGTCAATTGAGAGAGATTGAGAAGAGATTTTACTAAAATAACACCCAGAACGTGTTTAAACCGCCCTCATTCACCACTCCTGCGTTTCTCCTTTTTTGTATCGTTCGATTTGCGTCTGTAGGAGGGTCAAACGTGTTTTTCAGGGGTCCCTAAATAGAAAGACGAATATAGGTCCAATGTGGAAAATAAAGGTACCATTCGATTCCCCTCATCTCAGAGATTTCAGAAATACCACTAACTACCCATTTACCTCACCTTCGCCACCTGGGCTGACTAAGCTGGGAGGCAAAACTTTGCTACACTTTGTTGATGTATCTTCTTACTCACTACTTGTAACGGCGATATTGACCTTTTGAAACAGTCAATTGGAGTGGTATAAGAGACAGAAAGCACTAAAAGGACTTCATTCAGCAGTTCTGTACACACCACAAACCACAAATCCACCACAACTTCTAACTTGCTTCAAGTTACACAACCCATTACACAAACACAAACACCTTTCGTTACACAAACACACAATGCTCAAGTGGGTGCAAGGAGGCGTTTCTGCCCTGACTGGATCGGCCGAGCCCGAGTACGGCGCTGAAGCCTTTGAGTCCGTGGCCAAATCCGTCGACGGAAAAAACCCCTACGGAACCCTGACCCTTCCGGAGCTCAACTGGCTCAAGCCCAGTGGTTCCAACGTTGAGACCCAGACGTTTTATTTCTTCTCCAAGGACGGCAAGCGGTTTGGTCACGTGCAGATCATCCATTCCAACCCTCTTGGAATCCAGAACACTGCGCAGTTCACTTTCCGGCTGCATAACGCTGACGTCCCCGAGGAAAACGTGTGGTCGTCCACCAACGTGGAGGAGTTTGAGCCTGTGGGCCCCAATTTCACCGCCAAGGGCCCCCTGGACGGCGTGAACATCAAGCTTGTGCCGTCTGTGGACGACGATGGAAAGACGACCGAGGCTTTCCACGTCAAGATCCACGTGTCCGACGAGGTCAAACTCGACCTGGTGTTCACGCGGACCGTCGAGGGGTTCAAGATTGGCCCCACCGGCCAGTCCAAGTACGGCGAGGACCTGGCAAACCCCTGGGGAGCGATGCGGCACTCGTTCTGGCCCAGAGCGTCCGTTTCGGGCACCGTCCAGGTCGCCGACAAGGAGCCCATCGCCCTGGACAACGACTACGGCTTCTTTGTGCACGCGACCCAGGGCATGAAGCCCCACCACGCCGCCTCCAAGTGGAACTTCATCACCTACCAGTCGCCCAAGTACTCGGCCGTGGTGATGGACTACACGACTCCCCCCAGCTACGGCAGCTCGCGGGTGACGATTGGCGGAGTTGCCTCGGCTGAAAAACTCCTGTTCACGTCCGCCAACGCCGGTGTCGAGCACGTCGAGACCAAGGAGGACGAGGAGGTCGGCTGGCAGGTGCCCACGGTGATCCGGTTCGAGTGCGAGGGTCCCAAGGTGGATGTTGCTGACGAGGACGTGGCCAAGCCCGAGAATCGAGGCAAGGCCGTGCTCAAGGGCGAGCTCACGCACCTGGAGCGAATGGACGTCATGGCCGAGATCCCGGCGTTCCTCAAGTCGCTGGCGTCCACCGTTTCTGGAACTAAGCCCTACATCTACCAGTTCCGAAACGACATGGACATGGAGCTCGAGATTGACGGTGAGACGGTCCATGATAAGGGCCAGATTTTCTGTGAGGCCACCTTTATTTCTTAGAGAGGGGGTATGGTGTAAGAGAGTGCACTACTACAAGTAAGTGCAAGCACTGCGTCGGTACATTTAGCTTCATAAGGCGTCAGGCCAAGAGTATATAATCAGTAATAATGGATGTATGAGAGTGAGGGGGTGGGGGGAGGAGTGAAGGAGTGCTTAGGTTGTAGTAGGTGGAATTAATGTGATTCTGTTGATCAAGTTTTGTATTGCCACTTGTTTTCTCACCACATGAACTGTTGACATCATTTGTTATCATGTGACTTCATTCGAGTGTTGGACTTGTTGTTGGAGAAATGAGATAACGCATGATTGTTTATGGCAATCAGGAAGGGCTTATTGTGAGTATCTACAAGTGGTCTGTACCGGTAGTATGGAGATTCACGTCCTCAGTAACGACAGAAAACAAAAGTTCACTACTCTCTCAATACGAGACATTAAGAGTTAATATTTGGCCAGAGAGTTAGTGAACACTTTTTCAAAGGTCACACAAAATTTCAGCCCAGCAGCATGAGAACTGCCCGTTTTATTGAGGGCCAAAAACACCACCCCCAGCCGTGCGGCTCGGAAATTCGCTATAGCTTAAATGGAGAGAAATAGATGTGTGCTGATATTTCGTGCTACAGCAAAGGCACGTAGATTCTGAGACTACTTTCATAATCAGGGTATTCTGGCGGTTATTTTGATACTAATATTGACGTGTTTAAGGTGAAATACGAAACTGGTGAGAAAAAAACGAGAAAGAGAGAACGTCAAAAATGAAGTGTTAGTCTGACATTACTGGGTCTAGTCATTGTCTTATCTGTATTTGTAACTTGTATTACCTACAAGTAGTCAGCTTGTTCACCTAAGAGAACTTCAGGAACATACCCTGTAGCCAAAATCCTCTTCCTATAGTGACGATATTGGTACCATTCGAAAGCCTTGAATCTCCCAAATCCATCTATACCACTCTCTTCCCTCTATCTCCTCTCCCCCCTCCACCCCATACCTCCACCCTCGGTCGATGTAACCCAAGGTAAACCCAGATCCACCGAATCTTGTATTCACTCTTCCACGACGTCTATACTTGACTTTAAATCTCGATGACGTCAAAGTGCCGTTTGGAGTTAACTTTACGACTTCAGGGGAGGAGCTGGAAGGACACTTGTGCTCGTTGTTGGGCTAGAGATATCGCTATGCAGACTTTACCATCGTATTCAGCGGCATGGATTGTGAAATTTTGACAGCTATAACTATTCTTTCCGACCCTCCTTTTTCCCTGCACCATATCCGTGAGATCGATGAACGTTAAGATATCCCTGAAACTCTTTATTCTGTGCCTTTCGAGGTGAACAGGGTTGGGGGTAAGTGATGATTGATGAGATATCAGACAACTTGTGGCAGTGTCTCGATGGTACCACAATGATGTCCGTTATTCATTCCTCCTGAAAAAACCATTTACTCCCTCCTAATGATACCCCATCCGCTAGAACTACCGCTAACCAGATCTCACCCTCCACCTCACGCCGATCCTCATGTCTTTCTACATGAGCCAGGCACCCCGAGAATCAATGTTACATTGTTTATACGTGAGTTTGAAGCCGACTTCCGAGCCATATAAGGCTCCTACAACACCCCAGCTCATGCCTCCGTAACCAAAATGCTCTTTTCCAACCTCCTTCTGGCCTCTGTGGTCTCAGCTGGCGTCATCAACCTTCCTCTGCGAGTCCGGGAGCTTTCTGAAGAACCCCAAGTCTTTGCTCAGCTCGCCAAACGGGCCAATGTTCACCATTCCACTGTTTCCATGGGAGACGCGTTTTACGAGACCGATCTCGAGGTTGGATCTCCTCCTCAGAAGGTCCACGCCATTTTCGACACTGGATCTCCCCTTCTGTGGATCGCAGGAGCAAACTCCACCCAGTGCGAGTCCAACCACTGCAAGGGGCCTGCCTTTGATCCTCGAAAGTCGTCTTCGTGGAAGTACAGAAATAATGGCGCCAACTGGGGTGGTCATGGAATCTGGGGCAACGAGACTGTCACCTACGCCGGCTCAACCCTCCAAGACTTTCAGGTGTACGTTTCCACAGATCTGATTGCCGACGGAGTTGGAACTTTTGGCCAGTCTGGATACGAAGACCCTTCCAAGTCGTTTGTCCAGGGTCTTGCTGCTTCTGGCAAGATCTCCCGAGCCATCTACTCCATCAACGCTGACAAGCCCATCTTCTGGCGAAACAAGCCCACAAGAGGCGTAGTCTCCAACGTGTACTACGGAGGCTTTGACAAGGCCAAGTACGAGGGTCCTCTGACTACCATCAACTGTGACCACAAGGGAGGCTATGCCATGCCCCTGGGCGGATTGTCCATCCAGGGAGAAAAGGTCCAGACCAAGATCGACCACGCTGTTGTTCTTGACACTGGAGGAATCTCTCTCCACCTGCCCAACTCCACTCTGAAGCTGCTGTCCAACAAGTTTGGAGGAGAAGGAGTCTACGAGAAGCCTGGATTCTGGCGAATTGGCTGCGGATCCAAGCCCGAGCTGACCTACGAGTTTGGCGAGACCAAGGTCGACGTTGATCTCTCTCCCTACGTTCTTCCTTCGCCTAACGGAGGCTGCAGACTGGAGGGAGTGGAGCCTGAGAAGGACGACGCCACAACTCTTCTTACCGGCCCTGCGCTCATCTCCAAGATGCTGGTCATCTACGATAACGACCGGGCTCAGATTACTGTCGGTAAGGCCAAGTACACCGACGAGAGCGACGTGGTTGAGATCACCGGCGATATCCCCGGGGCTGTTCCGTTCAAGAAGGAGTAATTAGTTTGAGATTCATCAAGTAAATGAGGGGTGGTTTTGTTATGATTAATGGTAAATTGTAGATCAGATAATTGAGAGCGTAGACAGTCATCTGATAATTGAAACACGACTGTAATTACGGTACGATATGGAGAAACAGATGTGAAGACATTTGTAGTTCACTTGTCACCGTTGAAATCATAACTTGCATCAGCCATACTATGCACCCTCAGATGCACACCAGAGAATAGAGATCTCCTCCCCATTGATCCATCATGCACTCATCAAGTTCCACCCAGAGGTGAACTCATTATAGTGTACCGGTACTCTTCATTAGGATCACTTGTAACTGCAGTACAGGTGCCAACAGTTGAAGAGTATTGTACTTGGGACTTACATTGGTGTTCAATTGACCAGCTTATTTGATTTAATTGCCTTGCATGGGGTAGTTGACACCTCCAAAGTGGTCAAGATTGACAACTTGATTACTGTACAGTACAAGTACAGGTTAATCATTAGGAGAGAAGCGAACACTATGAAGACTATAAAATATCAGAAATTCAGCTACAGGACTGTCCAATTTCAGCTTTGTTGTCTATAATGAAGCTGTAGTGAGTGCATTACAAGTACCAGAACCAGGCACATGAACCTCTATGATACCAAGTACTTGTGACATTCTGAGAAAGCCAATGGTATGAGAAGTTTGAGGAAAGCCTTTTCAATAGATTGGTGAAGTCGAGGATCTTGTATTTTCCCATATTTGACTTGTATGGGTACAGTATCCACATTTGAGGTAGGAGCTGTACTTACGAGAGTATAATGAAGCCATAAAAGAAGGGAAATGAAAAGTTACATACTTCATGACACGGTCAGTTGATCTGGCTCAGCTTTTTAACTTCTCTCAATTACGTCAGACACGTGCTTCATTCTACCACACTATAGGTCTGTCGTTCAGTATGGCTGCTTCAGAGTGACTTCTGAAACAAGGATACATTTCCAAAATGGATAAACTGCTTCTGATAACGCTCCATAACGCTCCTTTCTGCCAAAATTGCTTCTTTCAACGTCATTGCACTTTGACAGATGTCTACAGCAGGTCTCCACTTGGCAGAAAAAGCAACGAAGATTGAATAATAACTGGTAGCAAATACTGCAGTACCAGAACAGGTACCTTGGAGGCTTCAAACTTGGTCATTTTGTGTTTCCTTGAAGTCTGCATGTCTTCAGTTTAGCTATAGTTGTCGACATTGAAGTCTTCTGGTAAAGTTGAGATGTCTCTCACCATAAATCTGCAACTAAAGCTGTTCAAAGCACGAAAATTTCATATTTATATTTCTACAGCTTCTGTGATTCTTTTAATATCAATTTTCATCAAATAATGTCTGCATCGAAGTTGTATGGAAACTACTTAGTCTCAAAATCTCATTATACTGAAGACTCACAGTAACCGCCCTATCCGATGTATTTCTGCAAAAGAAAAGATCACAGTGGTCAATTAAGCCATAAATAAGCTATCTTTGAAGTCCCCAATCGTCCAACGTACTCGGCTCTTCCTTACTGTCATGTTCTAATCAATGCGTTATACATCGCCAAGAACATGACTCAAAACGAGCAAGTAAGTGATTGTTTTGCTTGTCTTTACATTTTCTGAAATAGAACGCTCACACAAAAGCCAGCCTATTAAGTTCTTTAGCAATGGGAGCTTCCCCTGATGAACTTGAGCTTCCATATCTTCAAAAA
The DNA here is from genome assembly GCA_001600195.1 of Yarrowia keelungensis. Lineage (NCBI taxonomy): Eukaryota > Fungi > Ascomycota > Dipodascomycetes > Dipodascales > Yarrowia > Yarrowia keelungensis. The sequence continues at coordinate 1,887,478 of BCJD01000003.1, read as the reverse complement.
TGTGTTCAGCTCAACATTCGTTTTCATTCGCAATAGTAGTCCCCAAGCCTTCTCAAAAAATTAAATACGCCCCACTTTACACAGTGAAAAACCCTCTGGCACAAAAAAGTCCATTCTTTCACTGCTGAATCCACCAAAAAAATATTGATATCCGTGAGATTCGAACTCACGCCTCCGAAGAGACCAGGAAATTCGTTAAGGTGTTAGCCTTAACCTGGCGCCTTAGACCGCTCGGCCAGGATACCCGATAAAATTTTGGAAAAAGTGGCCACTACAATCGAATTTCTGCTTAGTCAGAAATTAGTCAGCGAACACGAGGGAGGGCGTTTGAAAGGGAAAATTTATATGGAGCTGTTTTCCCGTGTTTCAAGATGATACTGAATCCTTTATGTGCCCTATACCTTGTTTTGTTATCAAGTTATGGCGATCTTAGTTTATGGCATACCCATAGCATAGAGACACTTTGATTACGCTGATAACACAAGCTCTAGCTCAAGATTGAGAGTCTCTGTGGTATAGAGTGTATCGCACAGGTGATGATAGGGTACAATCACTTCCTCAGTCACAACAGTCATTTTCTTACAGCTTCATTTCACTACACTCCCTTAGTCTTCAGTCACAATAAATATCGATTAACAAATACTAATTAATTTTCTGGTTTTACACCTAGTAAGCGGCCTTGACAGGCTCGGTGTTGACGTAGAGGTCCTTGTCGGAGCCCTTTTGTTCGTAGAGCTCGGTTTCCATGGACTCTTCGGATTCAGGCTCGAAGCCCTCGTCTCCCATCTTGGAGACATCAAAGCCATGGGCTCGGATGTACTCGAAGAACTTTCGGTCCTCGTCCTGGACGGAGGTCTGGGTGACAGGAGGCAGGAAGAAGAAGGTGATGAAGGCCGAGAAGATACAAAGAGCCGAGGAGATCCAGAAGGGGCCCTGGACACCCTTGATTTCGTCGCCTCCCTTCTGGAAGCCCGCAATGATCAGGGGGAAGCACTGGGTTCCGATAAAGGCGCCAATCTTGCCCATGGACGAGGCAATGCAGTAGAAGACGCCTCGGATGGCCGTGGGCGAGTTCTTGGAGGCCAGCAGACCAATGTTGCCTCCGGGACCCATCTCGCCCAGAGCCTGGAAGATTCCGTAGGCAATGACAAAGCCGGCAATGTTCTTGATCATGGACTCGTAGACGCCGGCCATGATGAAGCCGACGATTCCCTGGAGAACCAGAGCGCCAGCCAGGGTGCATCTGGGTCCGAACCAGTCGGAAAAGATGGCACCGAGGAAGGCTCCGGGGAGGTAGAAGGCGGTCAGGAGCACGTTCCAGCCAAAGGTCTTGTACAGGTCTCCGCCAGGCACAAGCAGGTTGACGATCTGGGAGCCGTAGATTCCAAAGGGGAAGGAGATGAAGTTGTAGAGCATCCAGACGAGACAGATGACGATCAGTCGGGGGCCGTAGTACCGCAGAGCGAGAATGTAGGGCGGTCGGGTTCGCTTGAAGTTGTTCTTTCGGAACGTCTCGGGCTCCTTGAACTTGGTTCGGAAGTAGAAGAGGGACAGAGGGGGGATGGCGCCCAGACCAATGGTGATTCGCCACACGGGAGTCAGGTGGTTGTCTCCACAGATCCAGAGGAGGATGAGGGGTACAAAAGCGGCAACCACAAAGCCGAAATCGATCATGAATCCGGTGAAGAAAATAAACCATCGGTTTCGAGTGCCGCTTCCCATCATGGCCGAGGCCTCAGAGCAGGCCACAGAGCCGGCAGGGTACTCGCCTCCAATACCGATACCGACGAGAAACCGGTAGGCAATGAGGGCACTGAGCATTCCGTCGATATCGTCCTTTCCGCCGCCTCCCCAGGCTCCAGAACAGAGAATGGTGAAGACAATGAGAATGAGGGTGGAGACGATCATGCCCATTTTTCGCGAGTGGTAGTCGGCCACAAAACCGAAGACAATCATACCAAGGACAGTTCCAGCGAAGACAATGGACGACACGGTTCGCGAATAAGTCGACTTGGAGTACCGTTCACCGTAGAGGATACCCAGACAGGTGTTGACGGTTCCCATGGAGTTGTTGACGTAGCCGTCGGAGAACAGACCAGCACCAGCGGTAATAACCGGCCAGGCTCGTCCGTCTTTGCCAAACAGCGACCGCTGCATGATAGGGTCGTTCTTTTCGGCCTCCAGGGCCTCAAGCTCCTCCTCGGTCAGCTTGCGACCGGGAAGAGCCATTTCGCCAGGATACACCTTGTGGAAGAAGATTTGGGGCATGGTGAGCTCTTGGGGTGGTGGACTGGTTTATGGGAAACCCCAACTACTTATAGATTCTGCTGGACTTGCAATGGCAGAGGAGGGAGCAAAACAAGGTTACGAAAAGTCATGGAGAGAGCTAGTCGTGGATTAGTCGTTTGACGGTCAATAGATGGAACCAAGAACAAAAAGGTTACAACTTTTAGTGTAAGCGACTGACACAATGACAGTCCAGAGATAGCCCAAACACAGAGCAGTCACAACAATGGGGACGTCAGAGGGGCAAGAAATCAATTTGGGCAACACACAGCAACATAATCCACGACGGTTTCTACACTGTAGCCCACCCGCTTCTCCTGAAGTCGACACAGTCCTTGTTTCGCCATAGTCATGTCTCACGAGCCTAAAATGTAGTGTAACTTAGAAGTTGGGGGGTGTCGAGTTGAAGAGGAAGGAGAGGTCGTAGAGAGAAATGGAGAGTACCATTCAAACCACCAGCTCACGGGCATTACAGTGGTGTATTTCTTTTCTCTGTGGTCCTACTATTGCGCCTACCAAACCCCCTCTCCTCCCCTCCTAAACTTCACATGCACAACTCTATGAGCCGTGGCATCCACTTGGGAGACGCACCTCCCTCCAGCGGCACAAAAGAAGGCAGATTTTCTGTACCTTTGCGTGTCGCCATTGTGGGGTGTGGGGGGGTGTGCAAGTGCTGGTTTTGGATATTACGCCCGGGTTTCTAGGGGTCGACAAGGGCAAGGGCAGGACTGAGCAAGAGGCTTGTGTTGTAGCTACTGGAAACGGGAATTGGACGTTACAGCTACCGTGCATAATTAGGCTGTTTTTTTTTTTTCTTGCCCTATGACCTTGACACCCTTTTTCATAACCATCTCGCCGGACTATCCTTGACACTCTCTTCGTAGCGCCCTCTTTCCTATCACCCATCTCGCCTTCCCCACGTGTCTTTTGACGTGCAGTTTTTAGACTCCCCAAGGTAAGGCTGGTGAGACAGAAGAGTACAGGGTAGTAGAGTGAGACAAAGCGGGATTTGACTGAGACAGACAAATGGGACACAAGTGAGACACTGATTGATTGATTGATAATTACCAGATCTTGAGACGTCATGTGACCTCCTAGAGACCTCACAGAAATTGTCTTACAAGTACTGTAACTGGTAAGTTCTTCAAAATCCACCAATTCTAACCGCCATAACTCCCATCTATTATCCCGTCGCTAGCTCGAAGCTACTCACTATGGCAGATTACATTTCCATAAAATGAAGCCCACATAGTCGCCTATAGCCCAGGCACGTTTTCCCAAGAAAACAAGCAAAAGAGCTGTAAAGCTCCACTTCCTCGAACCTCCGCGGAACTTCAATAACCAAGGTCGAGTTCATGCCAGAAGACCGTTTCAGAAGGTGAAAGCGTTATTTGGGCCGATCGCTCGCACGACGGTGCATGCCCGCAGGCTAGTGGATCGGATTTTCCAGCTCTGGACACGCAGACCCTACAGATGGAGCTCGTATACTGCGATAACGGGACGGGGCTTGGCGTTCGCTTAGGGCTTGGCATCTAGGTTGCGATTTGCATGGTTTCTCAGATTTGAGTCGCTCCAGGGAGTCACCCAGAAGCCTATCGAGATTGCCCAAGTCTGGTGACCGAAAACCGTGTCTCGAAAACCGTGTGTCTATAGTCGCCGTTGGCACTAACCTCTAACCTCTAAGCGAAAAAGACGCAGCTAGCACTCAACAGCTCGTGTGACCTTGTGCAGAAGAGGTGAAACGGGCTTAGTGTACCAGTATGTAAATCCTTTCGTTTTGATTGTATCTGTGTCTTCTCTGGGTGTCTTCTTCTTCCGTTTTTTTGACGTCATCTCTATGTTGTATCTGCCACTCTAACGGTATCATAATGGACCAAAGTAGCTCATGGAACAGCCTCTTGTTAGTCTGCCAAGAGACCACAACCACGTCGCCCATTATCTTGCCGACCTGCATCAAAAGCCGTGCTACCAAACCTCACGCTCTCTGCATTAGAAGCCCACGTGGTGGAGGGCACGTGGACACTTGGACAGAAAAGTGCAGTTATGAAAATTAGCCAAAAATAGCCAAATTTAGCTGAGCCTATGATAGGACGGAAAAAAACCAACTCGAAATTGGCTGAAATTGGCGAAATTGGTTGTCTCATGTTTTTTTTTTCCACTCCCAATCACCATCGTCTGGTTACATTTGATCATATTTTACATCGTGAGGTGGGGAGTTGGGATATGTATTTTATGGCAAACGTTGGGAAGCAAGGTGGGGATATTATTATATGAATCGAGTCGTCTCAACGCGAGAAATACAATGGACTACTTTTCGTAGCCGTACCGCCACTACTGCGAAAAATATATCATTTCTTCCACTAACATATTCTCCCAACACGTCCAACTCGAGATAAGCTTATAATATCGTGTTTGGTGGAGGAGGAGGGAGAGAAAACGTGTATCTCGATGAGGAGAGGGGGTAGAAGAAAAAGGAGTTGATATTCGGAATCTACGGAGAAATCGGCCTAAACGGTCAACTTTTTACGTCTCCACCTCATCTCTGACGTCTCCAAAAATCCACCCTCTCTCATGGTTAGACTCACGGAGGGTCCAAGTTTACGAGCAAAGCCATGTTTATACGACAGACGTGGGTGTGAGCTTCCAGTGGGCTGTCTTCCTCTCTGTGTCCTTGTATACCTTTCTTCATACCCGTCACTCTTCAGAAGTACTACAACACTTCAGCTCACAGTACGAACTTGATCAATTCGTTCATGAGAACTCGTTCACGATAGAAATTGAGTCATTGAGTCATTGAGTCATCTTATTCGGCCGCATCAATCCCCCCGAGCTCTTCACTAGCTTCTTGGCGGTTATTCAGTCTACTGTCTTGGCTGGTCTAGCAGTTGGTGCACTTGGCGCATAGGACACGACACAGGGTCTTCTGAATTGTTCCGTGGAGAACACAGATAAGAAGACGGTTTTGGACATTCCGGGTGTCACCGAGATGTCACCCAACGTCACCCAACGTCACCCAACGTCAGAGGTGTTCTGTGCAGCAACAAGAAGAGAACTGCATCAAGTGATACCACTACCACTACAATACCGTATCCAAGACTACCCCTGAACAGGTACCAACGAACAAGCAGTCTTGGCATGGTATTCCAGTGGTGGGAAAGCTCTTGTTACCATTCTTTGAGATACCCATAGTGCTCAGTTACTTGAGTCATCACCACTCATCACTTACCTCACAACTACAGTCACTACCCTTAGTCCTTCTCTCATCTGACACTCGTCTGACACTCTACACATACCTGGGATCCGGGCAGCCCTTATCTTGGCACAAACGTCTTTCAAAGCCATCTCGACTCAATTTCATTGACCACTTCCGGCATGGCAGGCACGTGGGCTTGACTGTACTCGATAAACGGTCGAGGAGACCTTGGCATTGTGGACACAATCGTCGGGACCAATCAACAGACACTGTCAAACCACGTCTCAACCGAGGTACATGTTTGACCTGATCTAACGATGATGTCTACCTTGGTCGTCACACTAGCCTGAAATGGAGAGGAAAGGAGGTGATTTCGAAGAGTTGCAGTTGTCAATTGAACGGTCTGACGTCATCTTTAGGTTCTTTGTTCAGTTTGGAGCTTTTTCTCAAATTTCGCCATGCTGACTACGCTGATGACTAAGCTGATGACTAATCCATTTCTGTGATGACTAATCCGATGACTAATCACGAATTTGGAAAAATGAGATTTCGTTCAAAAGGGTATTTGCTGTCATTTGACCATATCTAACCGCATATGCCAGACTCGTTGACCATTGTCTGGCCTTCAACTCCCCCCTCTCTGGTTAACAGTATAAGCCTGAGTCAGCTGCCTGACTAGAGTCGAGGTCACAGGGTAGGCTAAAATGAGGCTTTAAGAGGGTGAAACGACGAGTGATTGATGTGTGCATTTTGATGTCTTCTTCTTTTCTTCCACTTGTTCATGTCTTCCTCAGTGGTGACAATACGACTTCTTCCTGTATGCACTCCTTTCCTATTCACGTCTGATACTTGTCTTGATACCATTGTGATTACCTAATACCAAGAACTGCTACAACTGGTTATGTGATATGAGATCTGTGATATGAGGTTTGAGATACTTGTACCAACTGACGTCCAAATACGACCTTTTCCTCTGCTTCCTCCTCTTCAAGCGACTAATCTCTACTCTACACTTACCCTCTGTCAAACACAAATTACTGATTAATTATAAAAAGGTGTGGCTCACTTTTACTGCCGGCTTACTGCACAGCCTCAAGCTTGGCAGGCAAATGCTCCTGTTCATCCGAGCTGTGCTGTTGGGCGTCCTTGAACTCGGTCTGGTCCTCGGACGACGCATTCACGCCCTCGGCAAACTCGGCGTCGCCCATGAGCGACACGTCGAAGCCGTGGCCAATCAGGTACTCTCGGAAGAGCCGGTCTTCGTCCTGGATCGTCTCCTGGGTGATGGAGGGCAGCAGGAAGTAGGCGAGGATGGCGGAGAGGATGTTCATGGAACACGAGACCCAGAAGGGGCCCTGCTGGCCTTCCACGGAGTCGGGGTTTCCGTGTCCGACGGATTTCTGGATGGCGGGGAAACAGTAGGTACCGACAAAGGCGCCAATCTTTCCAATGGCCGCGGCAATGGCGTAGTACTGGCCTCGGATGGGGGTGGCACAGGTCTTGGAGGCAATGAGACCGATCTGGTCACCAGGACCGAATTCACCGAGAGCCAGGAAGACTCCGTACATACAGATGAAGCCGGCCACGTTTTCGGGTTTACTGAGATGCGTGTAGATACCAGCCATGATGTATCCGACGATAGCCTGGGCGACTACTCCGATGACAAGAGTCAGACGAGGTCCGAGGTAGTCAGCGCAGATGGCTCCCAGGAAGGAGCCAGGCAGGTACCACAGGTTGATGATGGTGGTGTAGCCAAAGTTCTTGATGAGCGACTCGTTGGGGTTGAGGTTGTCCAGGATACTGGACGCGTACAGGCCGTAGGAGTACGAGGCCCAGTCGTAGATGAACCAGATGAGCGACACGCAGGCGAGTCGGACTCCGTAGTACTTGATGGCCAGCCAGTAGGGGAACCGGGTTCGCTTGAAGTTGTTTTTCATGAACGACGGGTTTTCCTTGAACTTGGTTCGCAGGTAGAAGAGACCAAGAGGGGGGATAGCTCCCAGACCGAGGGTCAGACGCCACACAGCCTGCAGATGCTTGTCGTGGAAGATCCACCAGAGAACACAGGGCACAAAGGCGGAGCAGACGAATCCGAAATCGATCATGAAGTTGGTGAACAGAATGAACCATCGGTTTCGGGTACCTCGGCCCATGATGGCAGAGGCTTCAGCGCAGGCTACAGAACCAGCGGGGTACTCTCCTCCAAGGCCAATGCCCATGAAGAATCGGTAGGTGATGAGAGCAGCGAGCATGCCGTCCATGTTCTTCTTGCCGCCAGCTCCCCAGGAGCCTGAGCAGAGAATCGTGAAGATGATGAGAATCATGGTCGAGATGACCATTCCGAGTTTTCGCGAGTGGTAGTCGGCAACGTATCCAAAGACAAGCATACCCACCACGGTTCCCACAAACACAATGGCAGGCAGAATCTGCGACTTTCGGCTCTTGGAGTACTCCTCGCCGTAGATTCGCTTAAGAACAGTGGTGACAGTTCCCATGGAGTTGTTGACGTAACCATCGGAGAAAAGACCAGCACCAGCGGTCATGACAGGCCAGGCCTTTCCGTTCTGACCCCAGACGGTTCGGGGAGTGCCGTCCTCGTTGAAGTCCTCCTCGTGGGCGTCGTAGTGGGTGCCAGGCAGCCCCTCAGCGGCCTCGGCGTCCTGGTAGACAGGGTCCTTGCTCTGCTGGTCTCGAGCCTTGTCCCGGGAAGACCAGGGGAAGTAGAGCTCGTCCCGGATGATTTTTCCGTTGAAATGGCGTTTCCAGCTCATGGCGGAAGGTACAGGGTGGTGGAGTTCGGGAGCTTGGGGCTCGGAGGATCCGTCCATGGTTATAACCGGCAGAATTAGCGTGGTCTTGGAGTTGAAAAACGTCAATGTCCGTTACGGTCAGAGTTGAAGAAAAAAAGAAGTTGACAAGAAGAGATCCACGTGCTGGACTTTAGAGTCTTAGAGTTTGGCACAAAACCAGGACGGTGAGACGGCATTCAAACTTTGAGTCGCCATGCACGGCGATGGTGTTGTGCACATGCCAAGGCGCCAAGCGGAGGGTATGTACGGAGATAAGAGGATACGAGGGTGGCAGGTCACGTGACGGGACGACAACGAGTGTAGTACGACTTCAAATATCCACCCACTTGGCCGCCCGCCCAAATGGGAAAGTTAATAGGCTTATCTACTGGCCAATACATACGCTCACAGCACCCATGTGGACATTGACTTTGGAAGATGCAGAGAGTCTATACCAGAGACAGGAAGAAGTGTAGGTCAAAGTTGGTCAAAGTTGAGAGTTATGAGATGGCACTGTGAGGTGTCCACGGAGTTGTGCGGTTGCTGAAGACTTTATCGTCCTCGATCTCAAGCCGTTTGAGGGGAGGGTCTATTGTGTTTGTTGTTGTTGTTGTATTTCTGGCTGCCCCGTAAACTGCTATTTCTCCTCCCCACACTGAACCTAGATAAGTCTAGACTCACGCGACCAATGGGTAGTTTGGTATTACAGTAATTAGTGGATGTTTGAGGTTGTAGGCTCAGGTTTTCCTGTGCCGTTTTGAGCTGCATACAATACAACAATGGAATATTGGTATTCAGGCCATAGATGAGTTGTATGGAAACATTGCAGGAGTACGTTGACGTTTGTGTAGATTAATCGACTTCCAACGTGTACTCCTTCTTGACGTCTCCACTTTGTGTCTCAAACTTTGACCTGTAGATGGAGAACCAGAATTCGCCATTCAAAAAGATCAATCAACTACAGACCAGCTAGAAGGCACACAGGCCGTGACTCCGTACCTCTATTGTAGGGCCGCCTTAGTGCCAGATTACCGCTAGTGATAACCTAAAGACAAGAGTTTTAAAATGAAATCGAACAAGGAAGAGATTATCAACGTAGAAGTTCGAGGAAATCAACGGTTTGGAAGAGAGTGAGGAGATGGAGACTTGTAGATCGAGAACAAATACAGCATCGGAAATCAATGTACTTGTAGATCGCTGTATTTGTACTCTTAGGAACATGTTCACAATCAAATCTTTCCAGACTAGACCTCTTCTGTACTAATCAAATCACCCCACTAGTCGTTTGATTACAAGTGCTTGTACATTTTCACTATGGTTTGCTTTCCCGGTTTTAACATCCGTATCGCGTATGGCAAGTGTCGATCTGAGGTTGTCCAGCTGAGGACAAACACCATCCTCTTATACACACACGTGGGCAAACAGACTTTGAACCGGAGTCTGGAAACAAGCACGACCCTGGTGCAAGTGAGACTCCTATTAATTAGTGAGACTATAGCTCGCTGCTAAAAGCGCTGAAACAGCGGGGTATAGCCCGTGGAAATGATAGCTGCAAATTATTGTGGCGACGGGAACGGCATTCGACCCGGGTATCATAGAGTGGGCAGAAATTGGGGCTCAAAGACAGTAAGGTGGAGGACGTGGGGGGCGTGGGGGGCACTATAGAGTGTGTGTCATTGTGTGGTTTAAGGTGAATTGCAGGGTAACAAGTTTCGATGCAAATTGCTTATTTTCTAGCTACTAGTAGTGACAAATAATGACCGTGACAAAGTGAAACCGGTCGTCCCACATGTTCCACAAGGCGAGACATAAGTTAGCGTGCCCCTCGTATCCCATATCGCATGGGAAACGCAACATCTGAACATCTGGTGTCAAGCAATAATCTTGGCACAAGCGTTATTTGAAGGCTGGCAAAGAGGTCAACCAATTTGCCCTACCTGTAGAATATTGTCCTAATATCTTGGCACACGTTTTCAAGGGCAATTCGACTCAGACATGATACAAGACACGGACAAGACATCGGACAAGACATCGGAGTTTGCAAGTCACCGAGTGCTTATTATCGAGATTATCTGATGCCGTACAACTATTGGTAAGCTTGATAATATAGGCAATTGGTTTGCTATGAGGTACAAGTGGCTACCGTGTTTGTATAGTACGACAGAACACCACTCATATTCAGACTTCCTGCTCGCACAGTGGACCTCTTCTCTACCCCACACCCCGCCAACCCCTGCAATTACAGGGGTACCAGCAATCGACTTTACGTCAATCCTTGTCTCACAATCACAACGGGGTCTGAAACGAGACAAGCAGGGCACAAGAGTGTCAGGGAGGACCAAGGAGTACCAAGGGTCGTTCAAATGAGCTATTATATTCCACGCCAAGCCCGGTTGTGAGTTTTGAATTTTATTTCATTTATTTGAATTTTTGCGATTTTCTGGGATTTAAATTTATTTTTATTTATATTTTCTTTTTACAATGTCCCAACTCAGTCACTCGACACTCCTAAATTTCATTCACGTGCACTTCTCGTAACTTGGCAAATCTTGAGTTAATAACGAGATACGACAGAAGCGAGAAAGAGTGGGGAAAAAGAAGCATCACAGAAGTGGGTGGTGGGAGAAACCGAGTGCTCAGAAGTGTCCAGATTTTTGAAGTAAATGGAATAAGTATAACAAAAATTTTAACTGCACTTTTGCGAAGACCACCTTAATTTCGAAAAAGATTATACCTATCGCTAGAGCAGAGCCACAGCCAAATGGAAACTACAGCCGAATTCTCCTCGTCTCCAGCTCCATTTTGATACCCCATTCGACGTCTTTCAGCCCACCCCATATATTTGCGCCGTGTCTGCTTCTCTTAGAACTCCCGAAATAGGCAACTTAGAAGACCAGTTATAGCTCGAAAGATTCTTTTCCTCTTCTGGAAGTTCCAGTGGCGAGTTCACGGCTGAACCAGACTTTTTATCCGCTAGTCTGGATTAAACGAGCGGAAATCGTGGCCCGAAAGTCGACGATGTTTGACAGAAGGACTGTATGGAAGGAGTTTGGAAGAGAAGCGGTGTTTTTGACTGATTGATGATACCGTCAAAACACATGAGGCAAGAATCTTTACTCCCTTCTGTTTTCTACATCATACCCCACATCCTATAACAGACAGTGGATGCGCAAGAGACTAGTTGTAGGTCTTCCCCACATCGAGTAGAGATGAGGAGGTGAGGAGGTGTTTTCGGGTGCTACATTGAGCTATATAAGAGGTCTCTATGTAGATATGTTCTTCAATGACTTCACTTGATCATATCGAGACCACTACGACTGAAGGGGGTGAGATTGGCGATATTACAGCTGTTGAAGATGTGAAAGAGGTGAAGCCAGATGACATTTTGAAATCCGACTTCAATAATGAAAAACATCCTCCAGATGTTTACTCGAAGTCCTCTTCTGAAGCTCAAATCATTGAAGTTCCTTACACTCTCGATAAGGAGACTGACCGACGACTGCTTCGAAAGACAGATCTGTACATGTGTCCCATCATGATGATGATCTACGCCGTTCAGTACATGGACAAGAGCACCAACAGCACTGCTTCGGTCATGGGACTCAGAGAAGATCTGGGTATGAAAGGAGACGACTACTCCTGGTCTGGAACTGCTTTCTACCTCGGATATCTCATTTTCGAGTTTCCTTCCGTCTATCTTCTCCAACATTTCCCGTTGGCAAAGACTCTTTCCGGATTCATCATTCTGTGGGGTATTGTTCTGTGTCTTCATGCTGCGCCTAACTATGCCGGTTTCATTGCTCTGAGAACCATCCTAGGCATGCTCGAGTCAGCTGTGACTCCTGCTTTCGTCATTCTCACTGCCCAGTGGTACAAGCGAGAAGAACAGTTTTTGAGAACAGCAATCTGGCTCGGTTCCAACGGTTTAGGACTGCTGGTTGGAAGTTTCATGGCTTACGGTCTAGCTGTCAACCACCACACTCCTATTGCTGGATGGAGGCTCATTTTCATCATCACTGGAGTCATCACTATCGCTGTTGGTATTGTCTTTGCTTTCCATGTTCCTGACGATCCCTCAAAGGCGTGGTTTCTGACTGAAGAAGAGCGAAAACTCGTGCTCATTCGAATCAGAGACAACCAGCAGGGCTTTGAGAACAAAAAGTTCAAAAAGGACCAGTTCATCGAGGCGTTCACGGACCACAGAACCTGGATCTACTTTTTCTTCTGCATCTGCCAAAACATTCCAAACGGAGGTATCACCAACTTCAACACGATTCTGTTTTCCGAGACTCTAGGATTAGGTCCTGTAAGAGGACTGCTCCTGCAAACTCCCCAGGGAGCTACCGAGTTTGTGGGATGTATTCTGTTTGGAGTTATAGCTCAGATCACTCAAAGGAGACTCATTGTCAGTCTGGTAGCTCAAGCTATAGCTCTCATGGCTATCTGTCTACTAGCCTTCCTGCCTCACAACCAAAGTGCAGGTCTAGCAGGTCTCTATCTTCTGATTCTCTACCCTCTGGGCTTCATCTGTATGCTTTCTTCAGTCGCTTCAAACACTTCAGGACATACAAAGAAGGTGACAGTGAATGCCATTTTGCTCATTGGATACTGTGTCGGCAACATTATCGGTCCTCAGACCTTTAGAGCAGTGGATGCGCCTATGTACGTTCCTGCCAAGGTTTCTATGGTTGTTCTTTTCTGCATTGCCATGGGTCTCAACGGTATTCTACTATGGGTGAATATTGTTGAGAATAGATGGAGAGACAAGAATGAGCCGAAAGCTACTCCTGAAGAGTTGGAAAGAGTGCAGCTGATGGATCTCACTGATAAACAAAACAGGTACTTTAGGTACGCTATTTGAGAGGTAAGGGGGTGTAAATATATGTTATTAAGAGGTGTGAGTAGGAGTAGTAGCGGTGTTTAAGTCGTATAATGCAAGATAAGGCAAGATAGGAAAACTCCCAAGAGTGGCGATATGAGGAAGAAATATGTATCTAATTAGTTGCAAGATGATGTTTGGACTCTCGAATGCAAATCAGCGGATCAGATCACTGTATTCCCCACTCTTGGAGTGTTGTACTTCTTAACTTTGACTAACCCTGAGCGTTTTGGGTGTCCATAAAGTTGAAGATGTTAACACATTGAGGTGAGTCTATAGGCTTAAATCTGTATGGTATTCCAATAGGCCGTTCAGAATGACTCTACATTCATAATGAGATACTTGCAACTGTACCAGGGCATCTCAGTGACTGTAACAAGTAAGTCATGGAATTTAATATAATTCTTAGACTTGTACCGAAGTTCCAATAGACAATGTTACTACTTCAAGACAACTTGGCTGTATCTGGTAGTTGCAGACTTGTCACTATGAACTAACGTAAGCGGTCGATATTATCACTGCCTCTATCTAATTACGTAATGACAGGCAACCTACTAATCAGTATCCATGTCAGGCGTTTTACTTCATTGCTACCCCTACCAAGCTAATTCACCCCGAGCCCGATCAACATGGTCCGATCGTACAACGTCTGAACCTCTTTACTATGATCGTGTGGATCCGTAAAGTCACGATAGTTTAACCATAGGATCGATCGATCTGAAATTGGAGGGTGGAGATATACAGACGAAGGCTTGAACACAGTACAAATTCCATTGTACAGCTAAATGTACGAGAACAGGCGTCTTCTCTGAAAAACTTCTCAATGACCATACATTGATCACACTACAAGTCTCTGGATAAATCCTTCACAATTTGCTGTTCAGAACTGAGCTAACTTTGAGACATCTACGCGTGATGTGGGTCGACTTTATAGAGTGGAGACACGTTCATACCGGCAGATAGTCGCTGTCTACATTTCTGTCATACTCGCAGTCTACATCGTTACACAACTACTTGCACTCTTCGTTTATCGTCATGTTCAAACTCGTTAAATATATTTTGCTAAATCCGCTTAAAGCTTGGACTTGAACTGGTCCTCAGTGACACCGGCGCCCATGGCGGCGGTGGAGGTGATACCGCCGGTGACCATTCGCAGAATACCGTCAATGTACTCGGCTCCGGACCACTTCTGGTGCTTGACAACCTCGCAGCCCTGGTCGATCTCGGGCTGCTGGATCTCGCCACCGTAGGCCTTCATGCCTCGCTCGGAGTAAGCCTTGGCAAACTTGTCGGAGATGAGGGCGTTGGTGTGCAGACCGGCCAGGGTGATGAACTGCCACACGTAGCCGAGCTTGGCCAGTCGGCTGATGTAGGTCTCCTGGTCCTCGGGGGACATGGCGGTGGTCCAGTTGAAAGAAGGAGACAGGTTGTAAGCCAGCCACTGGTGGGGGACGGCGTTCTTGACACCCTCAGCGAACTCCTTGGCCTGAGCGTAGTCGGGCAGCTTGGACTCCATCCAGATGAGGTCGGCGTAGGGAGCGTAGGCAATACCTCGGTTCACGGCGCACTGGGTGCCTCCCTGGTATCGGTAGTAGCCCTCTCGGACTCGGGCAGCCTCCCAGTTGAAGTAGATGTCCTTGCCGAGCAGTCGAGAAGCCAGAGCTCGGGCCTCGAGAGCGGGGGTGTTGGACAGAGGGGTGACCTTCTTGTTGAACTCGGCAATGAGCTCAGCCTTGTTGGAGTAGGAGCCGGCGTTGACGGCATCGGCGAAAGCCTCGTGGAAGAGCTTGACACCGGCCTTTCGGTTCCACTCGTCCTCAACGGCCTGCAGAGCGGCGCCCTGCTTGCCCTCGAGCTCGGCGGCAACCATGACGTCGACCAGCTGGCCGGCATCGGGGTTGGTGGCACCGGCAATGAAGTAGTGGTCTCGGTAGTCGATGGACGAGGTGATGAGGGTGGCGGCCTCGGAATCGGTTCGGGCAATGGCCAGCAGGTCAGAGCCGAAGATGTCGGCAGAGGCTCGGATGGCAATCAGTCGGTTGATGTGCTCCTGGATGGGGACCAGCACCTTTCCGGCCATGTGGCCACACTTCTTGGTACCAGGGGCCTGGTCCTCAATGTGGATACCGGCGGCACCTCGCTCGATGAACATCTTGGTGAGCTTGACGACGGCGGTCAGACCTCCGTGACCAGTGTCGGCATCGGCAATGATGGGTCGCAGGTAGTCGACGGGGGCAGGGAGCTTGGCTCGCTCGGACTCGGAAACAGACATTCGCTCCTCGTTCTGCTTTCGGTCGTGGAAGAGCTGGGCAAACCACAGGTGCTCGACCTTGTTGGGGACGGTGTCCATGGGGTAGTCAGCCAGATCGGGAGAGGGCTCGTTGGAGGTGGAGGCGGTAGAAGACGACTGCCATCCGGAAACGTAGATGGAGTCGAGGTACTTGGCCATCTGGGTCACCTGGACGGGGTCAAGAGCTCCGTAGGTGAAGGAGGCGGTGTGGTTCTTCTCGTGCTCCTGGAGCAGCTTGAAGAGCTTGTCAGCCTGCTGGGAGGAGGCCTGGGGGACCTTGATGGTGCCTCGTCGAGAAGCAATGTCCTCGGGAGAGTAGACACGCTTGGTGTACTTCCATCGGGGGGAAGACCACCACTTCTTGATCTCCTCGACTTCGTTGTTGAATCGCTGCTGTTCAGACACTGGGTTAGTACAAAGTTGGGGAGGATGATTTGGTGGCTCTCACAACACTGCTGAGTTCACATCTCCGTTTTAGGATTCTCGATTCGGTAGGAGACAGAAAATGCACACCAAGCCGCACGACACGGAAGGAAGTGTTGCCACCAGAGAGGAAAATGAGGGTAAGAGAAAGACACAGAAGGCAGAAAGACACAGACTCAGAAAAGACGACACAAAAACTTCTCAATAGCCACCACCAAACACCACCATCACCACATGTACTCTGCTGTCATAGAAGCAGATCAGCTGTGAGATGAGTGATGTGATGAGTGTCTGTGTCGTGTCTGTGTCTGTGGAATCTGTTCTCCTGACCACCACCTCTCTTGCCCATGCTGACACCTAGGGTACTCACTTTTTGTATGCTTAGCCTGTTAACTGGGGATCCCCAGATCTATATATACTGCAGGTGACTCTTCATGATGTGTTGCTGTGCATCCCTCTGGTTTGAAGCAAGCTTTAGGGTTTTTCACACCGGCCTAACACGGGCCGAACGGGGTTCCACTGGGGGGTGAAGGGGTACTCAAATCGTGAATCCGAAGCGTTATCCTCGGTCTACGGGGTCGCTTTACTAGATTTCCACCTTTTTTCCCCCAAAATCCACCCCCTACCACCCCCAGGAACGTGCCGAGTGCTTTCTCAAACTCCTCGGTTGCAAGGAACAAGCCTTGTGCGCACTCTCTGTCCCTTCCATTGTCTCTGACGTGGAGGTTAGCTTTGAACTAACAGGCCAACGTTACTGCCAAAGCTGGAGTCGGTGCAGAAACAGAAGCAGGGTGCTTACTAAGGTAGGAAGGGTCTTAGGGCGGGATAGTGCGTGCGAAATCACGTGATTTGACACCAGGAACTCCACCCCACGCCCCCAGCCTTGTCCACACCACCCCAAACGCCCCTTCTCACAGCCGAACTACCCCCGCTGAAGCCGGGCGATTTTCGTTTGTTCCGAAACCTCCCGACCCTTTCCGACGTTGCCTTTTGCCAGAAAGAGTTTGGCCAGAGTTGGACGTGATTGCTGAGGGAGGAAGCTTGTCGGAGCGAGTCGGCCGACCTCGGAGAAACACAAATGTCACGTGATATCGCCGAATCCAAGGATGCTGACTGACCAGTGACTCAGACGATAGAACAGACCTCTCCCTGGCCCGCCACCGCCACTGTTCCATGTGCTTCCATTGAGCTCTGACGGTCTGCATGGCCAGCCTGGAGTGCATATTTCCACCTGCCTCGGCAGATGTGTGGAGTCTAAACGGGGGAGGAAGATATGTGGCTTTCTGGGGCGCTAGAGGCGGGGAAATGGATTTCTGAGTGGATGGGGTAATTCTACGGGTCCGTTTTAATGGGTATACGCTTTTCAACCGCCCAAATCTCTCGATTATCCCCTCCCAGATTCTCCACCCAACCTTCACGTTCAGAGATTATGACACCATGATCTGCAACCCGATATCGGGGTGACTAAGGTGTGTCAGATCAGTGGGGTGAGAAGGTGGCTATGAACAGGAGACTCTTAGAGGTAGGTGTTACAGGCCTGTGTTTGTGCACAGCCAACTTTTCTGTTCAGCCTCATTCTCTGTATTTTTCAGTACCTCCTGTTTCGTTTTTTTCTTTCATTTTCCGCTATTTTTCATTTTCCACCTACAAGTACACTGTACAATCACAATCAAATCCGGGGTTCGGTCCAAACCTTGTGAACTCTTAGTGCGGGTCCAAAAGAGGACAAAAAAGACTCACGCACGTCGGCTATGTTGAAATACGATTTGGGCGGGACAAGACCTCACACATGTTTTTTCCATTAATCCGAAGTGGTAAAGTAGATGAAAGAACAGGACATTGTAGCCGCCCAAAAACTGAATGAAGCGACTTTTGCCGCCATAACCGCCCTCAGTACAAGTATTTGTGCCACCCCCCTTCTCCTATAACCCCCTCTTATACCTCCGTCTCCTTCTCATCATTCCTCTCTCTCCCTTCAGTTTCGTCATTCCGCATGAGTCACGCTACGGATCGAGACATCCGGGGGAAATGTGGAGACCCCGGATTTTGAACAAACGGTGGATATATGTCACGTGACCGTGAGAAACGGCCTGTATTTCCAAATTCTCCACCTTCAATTGCCCACTTTTCCATCTCAATCTCTACCTCGGCTCTTTCTCGGCTTCCAGCTCATCTCAATCATGTTCTCGCTTCCAGACAAAGCGGATAATATCGACTCTGCCAACGGTTACTGTCAGAAAGCACGGCTAACCGTTGCACTCCTCTGCCGAAAAATCTCCGACGACATTAATCTCGCTTGTAGTTAGTCCGTCCAAGACAAGGAGTGAGCAGCGTGAACAACCGGCGATATTGCGGTGGAGGGTGGGTGTTGAGGTTGTGCCACAGAACAACTGTTGAGCTCGTATACAGGGTATCTAGACTTGAAGTTAAGGGTCTGATGTTGAGGTACAAGTACGGTCCTTCAATTCTACGGTACTGTACTCCTGGAGATACTGGCATCTATATAGAGCTTCTGAGGGCTATGGAGTGACAGCCTCTGTAATGACCTTCAAGAACGAGCTTTTGGCCTACTTTACATGACTCTTGTTCTTATGGTGTTGGTTTGAGTATGAAAAAATCCATGCTTGATGCTTATATCCAGACGGTCATGGAGTGCCTGGTAAATGAACTTTTGATGTTCATACTGCTCAGAACCGCACCAACTCTCCCTACTAGACCAATTGAGACCCACTGAACCCCCTGGTGGTCTCAGAAACTCACTATTCGCTTTGGATCATGTCTAACTCTTGTTCTCGAATGTCTCCACTGTGCTTAGACCACACTATCCGTACTCGTAGACTACCATACATCCAGGTGACTCGCGAATCGTTCAAAACGTGTTCAAACCTGTCCAAACCTGGCTAATTGACCCCGTGGAACATTTCTAGACCCATTACTCGCCAGTAGCTCCACTAATTAGCTGCACTTGAGCAACTATCTTCTAGCCCACTGTCAATGGGTGGAGAAGTTGCTAGTTGTGACATCTCCAAGCTAGAAGTGAGTATCAGGCAATCACGGAACAGTTTTCTGGCACGTTTCCAAAATTTCAAATAATTTTTCAAATTTCACCATCCCAAAATCCCCATCTCATCCACATACCCACCCGTTTCTTGTTGTCCAACTTGTCACCATATTGGAGAGTGTTTCGGAACCCTATTTCCAAGACATTTGGTTAAAAATAGCCGAGGTTAAATGAGCCGAGGTGGTAGACATGGAGGGATGACAGCGAAGACATAAGTACACGTCACGTGATCTAGAATACCTCATAACTACTCGCAAAGACACAAATGCTTCACCTCTCTTCTCATCTCACCTCCCACTCCACCGCATAGCTCGGTATTATGATGCATACCGTTCTCACGTGTCAATCGAGCAAGTTTAAGCCTTCCCCACAAAGTGAGGCGTGAGTAGTGAGGTATTTGTGGTGTAGGAGTGAGCAGAAATATGACCCCAGGTTCTCTGTAAACGCTGTAAAAATACAGAATACTCATAAAATTCTCCCAGAGCTTTTCCTTAAGATGTCAGACCTCATTTCACCTCATCTCCATTTCATCTGCATAAGCCACTATTAGTCTAACTATTAGAGGACAGTAAGTATTACGTCATATTACCTTAGTGGGAGATGATCATAGGAATGGCTAACAACTGATCAAGTGACATATCTAAGTAGACAGACCAATCCAAATTTGCACCAATACCCCCCCCATACCATCCACCACCATCCAACATCATTCACTCCTCCTAATTTTCACCCCCTCTTGCCATACCACAATATCCCCATTCCTCATTCTACCCCCAAAGCTTACTCCCTCACATGTCCCAAACCTAAAAACCAAAACCACCTTGTCCCAGGAAGAACTACGTCATCACGCAACCCATAGTACCAGTCCGTACCTATCTCCACAACCCGACAGACACAGGCCTCCACGCGGTTTCCGACGCGACGCGCAGTGACACAACTGATCACGTGACCCAACACTCTCCCCAGAATTATTATTCCACACATTAATATCCACGTGCCTCTCTCAAAATGTCAAAGGCAGACTCCACATCTCCTACCGCTCGAAAAACGTCAGTTTCGTCCCAGGACTCGGGAACCCGCAAAACCACGTTCGACCTCGAACCCAATCCCTTCGAGCAGTCGTTTGCGGCACCTGACGACGACAAAAAACGAGGCCATGGAGCTCCTCGGTTGTCGCACTCCAGAAACCCAAGTGTAGACAACAACAACCCCCACAAGTCTCCTAAGCTGACTCCCCTAGCTCGGGTATTCACTCCAGGCGGCAACCGGATCCTGCCGCCGCTGTCAGAAATCGCACAGAGCGGATCCGGCACAAATACTCCGTCTGCGGGTATTTCTGGATTCGAAACGGGACCTCTGTCTCCAGCGATTTTCCTGCAGAAACCACAGAACGGAGGGACTGGCACGCCCGCAGGGTTCCCCGGATGGCCCGCCGGCACCCCCGGAGCGCAGTCTCCAGGCGCATTCTCTTCTCTCGTGTCGTCGTTGAGACACAGAAGTTTTGCCGAAAGCGGAATTCGGTCTGGTCTGACTCCTGGAGGCCAGCTGACTCCCATTTCGGCCGCTGCAGCCGTCGCAGCGCAACAGGACGGCAAAACTACCCCCGGAGGACTGTCTGCGTTGTTCAACCTTGATACTCCGGATGAACAAAAGGTGAAGAATACACCTCAGCCTGTTGAGCCTCAGAATCAAGCCCAGGCTGCTCCCCAGCAACAAGTTCAGCCTGCTCCTGCTCCTGCTGCGTCTGCAGCTCAGACGAAGGGCAAAAAGGGCGGCAAAAAGCGGGAAAAGAAGGACGCCAAGACGTCGCCGAACGATACCAAGGACCCCAGTCCCCCCGCCAAGAAACGCAAGAAGACCAAGACGGAAATCAAGCAGGAGGAAGAGGAGGAGGCTGCTGCCCTGGCAGCGTCTGAAACTGGTCCCGACGGAGAGCCCCAGGACGAGGAGGAAAAACGCAAGTGTTTCCTGGAGCGGAATCGTGTGGCTGCTCTCAAGTGCCGACAGCGAAAGAAGCAGTGGCTGGCAAACCTGGAGGCCAAGGTGGAGTTCTACGCGAGCGAAAACGACAATCTGAACCAGCAGATTGCGCGGCTGAGAGACCAGGTCAAGGGTCTGAAGAGCATTGTGCTGGACTTTAAGAATGGCAATGGGGCCAAGATTCCAGCTGCGACCCTGGACGAGGTGCTCAACACGAACATTGTGATTAACAATGTTCCTGCTCCTGTGCCTATTCCCCAAGTGCCTACCGTTCCTGTGGGAGTGCAGCAACAACAGGTTCCTCAACAGGTTCCTCAGCAGCAGGTGCCTGGAGGTGTTCCTCAGCAGCAAATGCCTCAGCAGGTTCCTCAGATGGCTCAGCAACAGATGCCTCCCCAGCAGGTTCCTCCCCAGCAAATGCCGCAACCTCCTCAGGTCTCCATGCCCATGGACGCGATGGGAGCTCCGCAGAACGCGCCTCACCCCAACCACCATCAACCAATGATGATGGGCCAACCTATAGAACACGGCCAGGTGGGTGGGGCTCCAGATGGACAGATGATGGGCATTGCGATGCAGGCAGGGGGAATGATGCCGCCTCCGAATCCAGAGGAGGGGGATCGACCGCAGGGAATGGCTCAGCCGTTGTATATGTAGCTCAAACTGGAATCACGAGCGCAGCGAGTGATTTTGTTTGAGCGGGATTCGACGGGTGACAAGGAACCACGAGCGTAGCGAGTGGTTTTGTTTGAGCGTATCGAATGAGCTGTTTGAGCGGGATCGAACAGCTGAGATGACAGTCGATCTCGAAGACTGACCCTGTGTCGACTGACTTGACAGTTAACGTTTGACCTCGAAGACTACCCTCTGTCGACTAAGTTGACAGTCATCCCCATAGACTCGAGTCTGATTATTTATATACAGTAATTTATTGATTGATAGCAAGAGATGTGAACAAGTGATGGCATTGAATAAATAACAGCACTGTGGACTCTTGGTTTAGAAGTGTCGACGGCATACTCCTTTGTCGAAGAACTACCGGTACTTGTACTATTTGATGTACTTCTGAGACTATGACCTGGGACGTACCAATAGTCTTGTTATAGGTCCACAGTAAGTATACGTACCGGCACTATTAAAGTCCTTGGTTGACGTGTCTAGAGGTTGTAGATACTTGGAAAGATAATACTAATACACAGATTGGTCTGTTAAGGTGATTTGATTACATGTCTACAAGTATTGTATGTGACATTGATTCCCCTTGTCAAGACTGTGAATTCGATTGTATTTGATCATTGCGAGGACGTGGTTAACAAGTACTTCTGATTCCAAAGCGTCATCTTCAAAGACATAGATAAGATGCACCCCATTAAGAGACCCTCTAGATATTCTTCAGTATAATGTAAGGAATTAGACAAGAATAGTTGGTCTTTTACTTCAATATATGGAATCACCAGTATGTCCATGTTACCTGAGATCGAGTTTCCTCCTTCTAAGTTGGGCTTTTAGCTATCGGTTATCGGTTATCGATGTTGGACTTGGACAGTCAACAAAGTTTAGTTGAAGTTTGTAAAGGCAAAAAGTGTGCTGGGGGTCCCTATTTCGTGCTACGGAGGTGCTACAGAGTAGAGGAGAGGTCAGAAAGATGGGAAAAGCATGAACTTTTAACAAATGTAGAAGAACGACAGTATGTACCTATCTGTATTTCGAGTTGTAGCGGTGTTTGTGAAGTTTGATGAAGTAAAATTATTTAGCATTTACTAGAGTTTTTATATACGGCCTTGGAGCTAAAACCAATGACTGTCATATTACTGTACTCCAAACCTCAATATCAGAGATACAAAATACTACTTGCAACATTATTCATAACCGCCATTCTTGTTTATAACCCAACCATTAATTAAATATGTACTTTTATTTATGCATAGACAGAACCGTTCACAGCCGTCTAATTACTCACTCCGTCCACTGCTTCCGATCCTGTCGTCGATGGTGCCTGATTTGCGCGTCTTTGGCTCGCTTCCTCCACTACTGGCGGTCTGGGGCACCTCCAGCTCCGCCTGTTCAAGCCGAGAATAAAACCCAGCTGCTCCAGCTACATGTTCCTCAATTCCGTCGAGGAGCTCTCTCAGCAGCTCGAGATGCTCTCCGGGTTTCACGGGCCTGTGTCCTTCCTTTTCCTTGCCGGTTTCAATGTCGTACACCTTCTTGGACATTGCCGTACCTTCAGCCATCTCCACATCTTCCACCAGCTGGTTCACTCGAGCACACAGCTTGTCAATGTTCTCGGAGAACTGGTACTGGTCGATGGCCTCGTTGGGGTTCTGGGCCAGCCGTGTCAGAGCACCTGTGTTCATGGGATTTCGAACACACGTGATCACCACGGCCGTACGTTCACGATCAAGACGACAGGCCGTGAACACCTCCCAAAAGTCGCCCCAGGTGGCTGCAGACGCCGCAGACTCCACCAGAACAGAGTACTTGGCGTGCATAAAGTCGTGGGCCGCAGAGTTGGTCACGACTGTACCGGTATGAGACGTTTTTCTTGCCGCTCTGTTTGCGTCTCCTCGCTGCTTGGCTTCGAGCAGAGAATCGTGGATCTTGATGGGTCTCTCGAGTCGTCCAGTGATGGCTTCGGACCTGTTGAATTCTCTGGTCTTTCTGACCCGGATCCAGCGACGTCTTCGCACCCACGAATGGAACCACACGTGACTGCCATGCCATCTTCGCGACCGGAAAAACCACGAATACGACCACCCATGGTCGTCCACATCGCCGCTCATGTCAATGTACCAGTACTTCCACGCCCACTGCCAGTTTGTGTTGGGAAGGGGGTAACTCTGGGGATCTCCAGGAGCAGCCTTGTTGTCCAGAGTCGTCCAGGGCTTTCTATCAAAGTTGAGCAGCGAGTTGGACGAGAAAAACGGATGGCCAAAAACAAACATGCCTCGCTGGTTTTCGTAAATCACGTCAAGAACATACCCCTTTTGGCTGGCAGCTTCGGAGAGTGGTCTGACTTCGGGATTATCGCCTGAAACACCCCAATACTGACCCTGCTCAAACATGTCGGCTTCCTCGTCTGCAAGATCATACAGAGACTCGGCAGGATCACCGAGACGAGAAGCAAGCGAATGAACAGCTGCAACGTCACACGCAGAAGTGTTCAACGTCGCATGATCCATAGTCTCGAGATTGGTAGATCTCGGACCTGGATCTCCTCTCACTCGAATACAAGGCAAGGTGTTTTCGTCTCGATGGAGATCTTCACCAATCTCGTTCGGTTTAGGAGCATTTTTCTTGCTGGACCACGGCCAGGAAATACCCCACGTCGAATTCCAGTCTGCTTCAGTATGCCATCTCTTGAGATTCCAGGGAACACATCCCGATCGGAAACAAGACCGCCAGGTAGCCGACCATCCGTTTTCCAGATCCTCAAGTTCATGCTGGCGTTGTTGTTGGTGGAAGAGAGGATGGTGAATGGAGATATCAGGGTTCGAAATGGTCCTGCCCTGAGGAAGATTCAGATCCATAGAGGGTGGGTAAGCAGAAGAAACCTCGGAAGAGTGCCGAAGGGAAGACCGCAGGCGGGAGATATGGGGGTGGTCACGTGACACAAACGATGGTGCACGTGACTCCTCCCTAGCCAACGACAACGAACCGCGGTGCATGGATGGCGTCCGCGACCTGGAGTCACGTGACACAAACGACTCACGTGACTTCCACCCTTCTCCCAGCGACCCCTCGGGACTGATACTCTCCCTCATTGAGGCTGGGGTTGAGTTTGTGGGACTCAGGCCTGTCATCATCATAGCCACTCCTCGAGAGATGTGAGGTAGTCCTGATTTTCCTGATTTGCCAGATTTCACGCTTCTAGCACTCTCACCTGACTTTCTCGACTCTGGGAGCGGTTTCGGTCTGTACAGGGGATCGACCTGGGACTGTCGTTTCTCGATCATTTCCTCGGGTTCGTCGATTTTGATCGATTTTGTCGATTTCACGTGATGCAGCGGTTCTTCCGGTTCCTCTACCTTGGGAGCGTCATGTCCGTAGTTTTTCCGGTAGTAGTCGTTGATGTACTCTTCCTCGGAAATGATGTTGGAGACGTGAGCTGGTTTGGAAGAAGATTTGGTGCTAGGAGGTCTTGTAGATTTACCCGACTTTGCACTTTTAGCCGACTTTGCACTTTTTGAACTCCTCACGCTAGGATGTTTACTGTTGACGCTAACGGTGGATCTGTTTTTGCTAGTCAGACCACTTTCCAGACCACAGATCCCTTCCACTTCAGAATCCATATCGGTCGTGTAATCGGAAACAGCACCGAAGGAAGGCGATAAAGTGGCATTTGTGGCCACAGACTGCCGTCGAGACATTCCAGACTCATACCCATCGTCCACCTCTTTGCCCTTGTCTCTTCTGCGGCTAATGATACTCCTTCGATCACTCCTATCTCCATTGTTGGCCTCCTCCTCTATCGCTGCTCGTCTTCTTCCTTTCCTGCCTCCAAGCACCTTTTTGCCCTTGGTCGACTTTTTCAGACTCTCGAACCGAGGCAGAATAGGAGCACTGATCTCCTCAGGATCGGAAACCTCGTGACTCTGCCAGGAAGGGTCAGGAACACCAACGTCGTTGCAAAACTGCACGGGCCGGGAAAAGTCACGTGAGTCGATCGACGACATGGACGACTCGCTCGACTTGCGGTTGTTGGACAGCCGACGAATGAGCTTCTTGCGCACGTTGCCGTGGTGATGGTGGTGGTGATGAGTCACGTCATGAGGGAGTAAATGGGACTCCAGAGAATGCAAAAACGGCATATCCAGCCGGGAACCCTGCCCATCACTGCCCAGACCAAGATGATCTATATCGTTCTCCAGATGCTCTTCAGAAGAGTCCATGGCTGTGTCAATGGTAGGCAACTCAGCTTCAACTTCGTAGTCGGAGACGGAAGACTCAGACTCGTCAGCAAGAGCGCCGTCGTCGTCATACTCGGTCACGTGATTCCCTCCATCTCCCTCGGGCAAATTCAGGGTAGGAACTCGCCGGGCTGAGGTGAAGGCGGGGAGAGGAGGGGATTTGGACCGAACGGGAGATAAAGTGCGCTCACGTGACTTGGAGGATGCACGTGACGATGCACGTGACAGGCCGGGGCGTGACGAAGCACGTGACAGACCAGGTCGTGTTGGGGACACCGTTTTGTCACGTGACATTGTCGACGTCCTCGACTTTGTCCTCCCCATCTCCTCCTCACTGTCGTCCTGCACGATCGGGATCGGCTCCTGGTCGTACTCCGAGAGGTCACGTGAGGCTATCGACGGCGGGTGCGGCGTGTGGCCCATCACGTGACCCAACGTAACATTTTCCTTCACGTGATCTCCTCTTATGGTATCCGCATCTCCATCCTTCCAGGAATGCAAATGGCTGTGTTTAGCGGTGGACGGCTCCTGGAAACTGCCGTTGTCGTCGCTGAGCTCTTCGAGTGCGTCCTTGAACGAGTCGTTGGACGTGGTGTCGTGGTACGTGTATTCGTGGTATCCATGGTGTGTTTCTTTGGTATCCGAGTTGTCCGAAGATGATGATGGTGGTGATGCAGGGTGTGTGGAATGGGGTGTGATTGATGATGATGCTGTGTTAGTCTTGGTAGGAAGTGTGTGATCATGTGATGCCAATATCCAGTCTTGAACTTGAGTGATACCAATGAAGTAGTGTCATAAGTGATGAGATAGTCAATGAGCAATAGACATCAAACTGAGATACTTGTACAGTGATAGTCATTAGAATGATCTCTGTCAGTAGATGAGATACTCATGGAGATACAGTCATCAAATTGAGATAGTCATCTAAATGAGCGAAGTCATCGAAATGATCTATTGTCATCAGAATGATCCAACGTCATCAAAGAGAGCTATAGTCATTGAAATGAACTCTGTCATCAGGTCATCAAAATGAGATACAGTCATCAAAATGAGCTCTAGTCATCAGATCTGAACAATAGTCATCAAGATGAGCTATAGTCAACAAGATGAGCCATAGTCAACGAAATGAGTCCAGATCCATCAGAAATGAGCATATAACCACGAAAATGACGTCTGATGACCTAGAACGATAATGATGACTGTCAGCATTACATAATCTCAAGGCAGAACACAACAAGATTATGATCATGGCAAAGGATAGGAACAAATGCCGATTTTCAGACGATATCTAATGAAGACAAGCCCCATACTCTTCAGATCAAAAAATCACTTTTTTCAGTCAGATCTCCACACTCAAATTGGTATCACAAATCACACGATTCAAAAAAACCCATATCATCCTCTCCTCCTCTGTTACTCACCAACTGGCAACGACGTCATATACGACGGCGTTTCCCTCTCATACACCCCCCTTGGAGGCTTGACATCCTTACTCCCATCCTTATTCGTTTCTGGAGGAATAATCGTCGTAGAAGGCTGATCAAACGGCTCATACTCCTTCTCCGCCTTCTCCTCAACCCTCAAATCCCCCACAACCCTCTCCTTTCCCTCCCCATACTTTGCCTCAATCTCCTTCCACGTTTCCCTCTCAGCTCTCTTTCTAGCCTCCCTTTCCCCCCTCTCACGCTCCTCCTCAGCAGCAAGCCTACGGTCCCTGAGCTCCCTGCGAGCCCTGACCTCCTCAGACACCTCGCCACTTTCTCCCAGGTGGAAATAATCAGAGGCTGGAGACACAATGTTGCGTCCTACCAGTCTGTCGAGCGTTTCGGCGGAAAAGTCGGTATTTTCAAGCGGCAAACTCGAGCCGTCCATGGGCTGCAGTTTGCGCTTGCCCCGGCTGTTGCCATCGTACGAGAAGGGCTCTCCTTCCGCAAATAGCGTGTGTTCTAGCAGACCCATGGGTCCTGTATTAGCAATGAACAAGTAGTGGGGAACAAGTTACCGATGTCACGTGGGGAAACAAGTCACGTGATCAAACACACCGTCACGTGACCTCATACACGCTTAAACCCCCCCCCCTCACCTCCTCTCACTCACCTTCAAGCTGTAATAGTGTCGGATAAAATGATGCTCCAAGATTGCCTATATTTGGCCCTCATGCATGTCGCCAACCTTAAATGCTGCGGCAGAAAAGAACCTTAAAAAGGGACGAAATGGTGCCTTCAAGGTGGTGGAGGGGAGGAAGGGGGAATTTGAGAATTTAGAAATACTCCCCTGAGAATTTGGAGCATTCTGGTGCTTTTTATATTCGATTTGGTTCATTTTTCAGCTTTTTATTGCAGTCTTAATTTTACAGTGTTATGGCTGTCTTACATACAGCTCATCATATAGGAGGTGCAGTAGAAGCGCTATAGAATGAGATAGAGAGGTGGTAGAGGAAAATGAACTACATAGCCGTATTAGCCAATAAGAGGAGAATAACACCGTACTTTTAAAATTCATTTTTGAACAAGTTTTACCACCCGATCTAGAATGACTAAGCAACCCCAAAATTCAGCAACTAAGAAAAGGACCCAAAGAAACACGTTTTCAACCAAAATAAGACCTGTTCCCCGGAAATCACGTGACCCACACTCACCTCATCGCTCCAACTCATCCCACGTGACTTCCCGCGTTTTTTTTCAGCCCATTTTAGACTTGCTGTCCGGAAGATCAATAAACCGTTTGCTATAGGAGGTGATTTATGGTCTATTTTGGGAGATGAAGGTGAGTGATAAAGTCACGTGACGTAGTACTTAGTACACAACACGTGACTCGATTTTACACATTTTGGCGTGTCTGAAACATGTCTGAAACAGCTTGGAATGTATGCTCAGTAGATCTGGCTTAGTCAGCGCATCTGTCTTTTAAACATAAGTTGCATTGCGTGTGCATGAGCTGCTCCCAAACATGGGGAGAAGATGAGCCGCATAGGGGGGAACAGAAGTGATGCCTGTCTTGGGAGTTGAGGGTGGTAGTATAATAGGACTGACGGAAATTGAAAAGCTGATTATCTCGAGATGTAAAAGAGATGGAGTGATTTGGAGAGCACCAGTGTGTTTGTGAGATCTGGGGCTTCATTTTGATATGCTGATTGGCGTATATGAGTTGACAGCTCACTTTTGACAGCTTGGCGGGTTGTCTATAGAGCGACTATGTGAAGGGAAGAGTGATGAGCTCACTAATCTTTAACTGAGGTTGGGAGCTTAACAAATGTCAACTAATTCGACTGGGGTAACAGACGTTACTGAAGCTGCATTGGGAAAGGGGAGGTATACGAATAGTTACAGAGAGAGTATCATTACGACTTTAATGGCGGTCTCATTGTCATGTTATTCCTTTTAGTAGGTTATTTCAGAATCCTCTGTCTGACTACTTCGTCCTTTAACATGACAGCTTAAGATGAGACTGTCTTAGGCTAATATAGAGACTAGGAATAGCCATCAAAGAGATACACACTAGTGAGTATTATAATTGAACTAGAATAACGAGTGATTGAACAAAGACCTTGGTGAGATGCAGGTTTAGCCAGGGTTAATCAGGGTTACGATTAGATATTATGAGGAGATTAGTAACGAATGATGTAGGTACCGGTACTCAGAAACCAACGACTACTTGTAGTCAGAAACGAACGACTAGTCAGAATCCACTGATCTACTCACTGATCACAATACAAGAATATTAGAGCTCGTGCATCTCACCAGTGGCATTGCTCCTAGTGCACTTGGCATCTATCTCTACCTCACTTCATAATCAAACACCATCTATTCCACTATGTATCCTCCTACCCTATGCCCAGGTTGTATATGCAGACCTGATTGCGAGTGCCAACACGATCTTTTAGATAAGATCGAGACATCAGTCCTTTGTCAAAACGACCTTCCTTAGCTATCGTCAAGACACAAAACTACTGTCTCCTCGCACAAACCTCTGTATTCTCGCACTGTTAGCCAACGAAGATGACCATTGCTTCGTTCTGTACCATTAGACTGTAACCTCCTTTTGTCTAAGAAATCAACACCCACAGCATGAAAAAGGCAATGACAATGCCAAACACCTTCACCATGAGCCACCGATTCGACGAGATTCGCGCGTAGTACTTCATGAGCTCTCTTTGGGCGCCACTCACGTTCAGCGAAATATCGTCCGTGTTCTGATCGATTCGGGCCACTGTTTCTCTCTGTTCAGCCACCATCGTTGCCAGCTGCGAAAACATGCCTCCCAGCTCCTGGATCGTCGACTCGATCGCCTCCACCGCCGTAGACCGCTGCTGCACGTACATGTCCTGTTGGTCCAGCAGCAGCGTATCTTGTTGAGGAAGGGTCAGCAGATCAGACGTCTCCGGATCGGCTCCAGACAGCTGTTCCTGCTGCTGCATCTGCATGTCGTAGGGGTTTGAGGAGGCCGTTCCAGAGCCGTAGAGCGGACTAGAGGCCGCCTGTTGTGTAGATGCTGACGTGGCAGAGATGAACTGTTCATGTCGCGACTTGCTGGCCTGGATGTTTCGAGTTCGCTCCTCCAAAACATCGGCAAATCCTGCCGTCACCGTCGACAGCTTTTCCTGCAGCAACACCACCACGTTTTTCGAGTGCTCCATGGTCTGCTTTTGTCCCGTAGACTGTCTGGCCCGCTGCTGGAGCTGCGTCAGCTGCTCGTTCACACGTGACACCTTCTGCTTGATCACGTGCGTCAGCTCGTTGATCTCCACGGGCCGGTCGTCGAACAGCGTCTTGCGTTGGGCCAGCTGGGCCAGTCGTTGCAGCATCTGTGTCGTGTCTGCGATTTCGGCGGCGATTTTCGACGCGTCCTGGGCAAACTGCGACTTTGCCGACCGGGTTTGTGGTGCTGGCACGGCATTTTGACGAAGCCGAGCCTGAGCAGCTACCGCGCTTTTGAATTCCTGGGTCCGGTTTTGCACTGAGAGCATGAGGGGATTTGGAGAATACAAGATGAAGATGTCTTGTTGAGTGAGGTGTTCAGATTTTGGGTGTGCATGACGTTGCAGTGAGCTTATTGGGAGAGGGGGGAAATACCGATTTTGACGTAGAAGGAGGAAAGATATAAAGAATCTGAGCACACAGATGTGTTTAGAATGGCGGTTTATGTAGGTATATGTGTTTTTCCGGTCTTAACGAGGTCTCTATTCGTCTCCTGAAGACCCCCCCAAAAACAGGAGGTTGGCTGTGTTTCTCCCTAAATGGGACAAGATGGAAATAGTCTGAGTCTAACTGCGATGAGTTGGGTATGAGTTGGGTATGTTATGGATATGTGAGTAAGTGATATAGAAGAAGTGTTGTGTTACAAGTACTTGTTTTGAGTGTGTTTGTGCTCTTGTGCTTGTGTTTGTTCATTTGGTCATTCTTGTTTTCCTCATTCCACCTTTTTCTCCATATCCACCCAATTCACATGTCTCAGTCAAGAGGCTCAGATAACAGGGGTCAGGTTTGGGGGTGTTTGAGCGGATTTGCTTGACGTTGGTGTCAGAAGGGCTGAGAGTCGTGTTTTTGCCTTTCATATAACTGGATACGCTATGGGCAGTTCATGTGCCTTCATATTAGGTGTTTTATGCCGGAAGTATGTTGTCAACTAAAATGTAAGTATTGCTGAGAGCCAGTCTAAGTAAGAATGGGAGAAGAGAACAGAAATTTCTGGGAAATTTACTGAGGTGACAGGTGGAGGGGAGGACATAGTTGGACTAAAACTGGCGAGTTAAATGAGATAGTGTTTTGTTAATTGCATGTTGTCATACAAATATCTCCCATATCTTGTCCTTCTTGTCTTCAATGAGTCTGATGTTAAGAGGGCTTCAATGACACACTGTGAACAGTTCAGAGAGAGAAATGAAAGCCAAGATGAACAAGATGAATGGAAACACTACAACAAGCCTTTATTTGTCGCTTTAGCTGTATTGAAAATGAAATCATGATACCTCTCCTTCACGTCAAGACGTTGTACGACAGTGTATTGAAACGTCAATCAAATACACCAATGATGCTCTTAAACAGCTTGTCAGATCATAGTGAGCGCCTCTACAGAGCATCAAAGCCATGTGAACCATTAGACTGCTTCAATCCACCTCTTATCTAGAAAGGTGTATCTTCACAGTTCAAGCTACCATCTCTATAGCTTACTAATAAGGTCACCCATTTAAGATGGACATCGACTTCCAACCAACGTATAGACAAACGACTTCAACAATCTACAACGGCCCCGGAACGGCGTCTACCAGGCATCTGCCTATTATTCGGTAGCTGCACCGCCACAAAATTACGAGACAAAGAGCAGAAACTGAGCCACAGGTGGCGTGTTGAAAGATGCAAATTGACCGCAATCCGTTTTCGTGAGGTTATTTTAACGACTAATTGACGACTGACGAGATATGCAGGCAACTTGCAAATAATTGAATGGTGGCAATGCACGGTGGGGTATTCACATGAGAGAGACATTGAAGATGAAGGAGAAGAGGTAGAAGAAATCTGAGGATACTAGAAGATGCAGAATCGCGAGGGGAATCGATTGGCGCTTTCAGATTTCAGAAATACCAATTATTCAACCCGATTGAGTAGTTTTAGTTCTGGTGGCAAATTGAGACCACCAGGACCAAGCACAGTAGTTAGGAATGATCGTCCAACTCAGTCAACCCAATTGGCATCAGATGGACCCGTTAGACCACCTTTCACGCCCCTCATGCTTACATAAGCACTCGGTTCATGCAGGTTATCTGATGTCTGTAAGGTACAGCCGAGGTTAGAAGGGGCAATGTGGGGTATATTAGGAGTGGCAACAGACTGCTCGTTCGGATGGCACAATTAGAAGTTCTACACTGTAGTCTGATTTTCTGTGTACTTGTACATGATTTTCTTTTTGCCACTTTTTCACGCAGATCACTACAGTTTGTCAAATTTCACCTTCACTTCATTTGACTTGGTTTGAAAAACATGGGGGGTATGGTAAAAGAAGGGGAGAAAAGAGGAGTGCACTCGGTGGGCTAGGGTTGTAAGGGGCGACTGGCGTTAGCAGGAACGTTAACAAAATGGATTG